>JAODVM010412944.1:0-10295 GCA_025400095.1 Phenganax marumi
ACGCAGACTTGTCTTGGTCTTATCATCATGTAGTATCATGTATTGTATCACAAGATGTAGCTTCAAGCGACGCGCGCGACTTGAAAGAAACAATTTCACAACGGGCAGCCTTGGTTTTCTTCGACCAAGTTCATGGGAGAGCCAGTGCCAGGCACGCAACAAACGGTGGCGTGGATTGATCGAAATCCCCTTGGCATCGACAGAAACCCTGTGCGGACTCAGGGTCATTCCCATCAAACAGCTGGTCCAAACTTAGATTCGTGCTGCTGCAAGTCCTTCGGCCAAGCCTTCAAGGTATGAAATGACACTTGAGAAACAGAATGAATGAACCTGATTCATCATCTTCTATAAACATATCGCGCCTCACGGAAATCACTGCATTCAAAACTGCACGCCATAATCAATGTGCTGCAAACCGTTCTCGTCCATCCCTTGACTAAGTAGGTTTGATGAGGCCCCAAAGAAGAACTGCCCAGATCAGCGCCAACATCGGAGAGCTCCAACGAGATCGGCGGGCAAAGGCCCAGATCTGGTCTCAGAGCTGACACGGCCAACTTCTCCACTCCAGCTTGTGTAGAAGCGTCGGTTTTGTACCTTACTCAAATTAGGAAGCAAAAACTTATAAGTCCCCCAGTGATAAATCACCATCGTGAGAAGAACGTGCGCAAAGGCAATGGTCAAGGAGCCCCTTGACCAAGATTGACTGACAGAGAAGCGATGCTTGGTCCTGATTCAAAAAATGGCAGCGCACCAAGAACAAAGCCCTCCCAAAAAACAAAACCCGAACAACAACTGCACTCGATGATTGCCATGGGTCAGGTTCCACCATGCCTTTCAGCCCACAGCATGGTGCCCACGGCGCATGATAGGGCCTGAGAATGACGCCTCCAGGCGTAGAGAGTGAGCCGGAAGAAGCATAGTGCCTGAAACCACAGTGAACTCTAGTACGGCCAACCGCAGGATACGACAAGGCCCTGGCACTCCACTCTCAGGAGGAAAGGCCCCATGCATCCAGGACAAGAATTTCCCCAAGCGATCCTGCGCGTCCAGAGAAAGTGGTCATTTCCAGAGAAGTCAAGCGGACACAAAACTGATGCAGACGGTAAGGGCCCTTACCGTCTGCTTCAGTTTAGTGTCCTCTTGACCTGTTTTGGTTCCAACGACTCAGCAGTTCGCACGTAGTCCTTGGTCCCAAACGCATGGTTGAGGTACTTCTCGACAGAGGAATGTTCTGCCAGCATCTTCTTCCTAGCGGCTAACAAAATTTGGACAACCTGAACATACAAAATTTTCAATTCCACTTCATTTGAACTTGCAAGCCAATCGCATAATTTAATGCGACTATGTATCAACCAGTCGTCAAAGATAGCCACGTGAGCGCCAGAAACATCTGGCTTGGCAACTGCCGGAGAACCTGCTTCACTAGCGCTAGCCTTGATTGCCTTTTTAGCACTACCACCACCATCATTGCTCTTCCGCTTGGCACCCATGGCAAAAACTGATACCGACTGGGCTTGAAAAGTCAGCTCCTTCAAACAGAAATCATACAAATCATCAACTGTGAAACTGCC
Organism: Phenganax marumi; assembly: GCA_025400095.1. Taxonomy (NCBI): domain Eukaryota; kingdom Metazoa; phylum Cnidaria; class Anthozoa; order Malacalcyonacea; family Clavulariidae; genus Phenganax; species Phenganax marumi. The sequence continues at coordinate 1,572 of JAODVM010412944.1, forward strand.
GCAAGAGCTGGGCAGCGCAACAAACTTACTGCCTTCCTGTGAACACATGAGTTCATTGACCGAAATTTAACAGTAAACCTGGGCTACACTCTTCTCCTCCGAAGCCCCACAATTTGTAGCTGTCACTGAAAGGTGTGAAAACACCTGGCTGTTTCAAGATTAATTACAAATTGAAAGCGAAAGGCGGTGACGTCACCGTCCACCGTTGTCGGCGAACCTGGCCAGCGCAGGTCATTCAAGGTCATTCACAAAAAAACACATCGCCTGAATTGTTTGCAACAGGTGTGTCGAGTTGGAGTGCAACACTTTTGAACATGTGAGCGACACAGGTAAGCTTTTCCGAAAACTGCGAGTTGATGATCACACTCAAAGCACTGGCACCAGTCAACATATACAACTTGATGGTTGGGCTCAGATATAACCAAATAGACTGATCAAAAGAGTTAAGCTAGTAGTGAAAAGGGCGAAAGATTTCTTTCTCACGGCGCATGATCTCTCCACCTAAAAATGTTTGCAGCCTGTGATCGAACAGGTCAGGTTTTCTGCGGCCTGCGATCGAACATGTCAGGTTTTCTGCGGCCTGTGATCGTACAGGTCAGGTTTTCTGCGGCGTGTGATCGAACAGGTCAGGTTTTCTGCGAAGCTTCCCTCGAACACAACACTTGTTTCTAATTAGATTTTTTCTAAATTTTATCAAAAGAATATAGACTTTCTGATGAGGCAATCGTAGAACCTGAGTTTTGTGATGGATGCAGTCCTCCCGCAGCACAAAATGAAATTTTGCTTGTACATTGTGAAAAACGTCAATAGCTTATTTTTATCACAGGGTGACCCCCTAAATGTCCATGCCGCACCCAAATTTTTGATGCTTTTAGCAATCGGGATTGTGCAAGAGCTATCAAACACTAAACAACGCCGCTGCCAATGGTGGCTACTTCTGCTGTCCGCCACTGGCCCACTGCACAAAGGAGCTGCTACACATGCCTGAAGCTAGAACATAATATTTTGGAATCATGAGAAATGTAAGAAAGGCAGGCAACTGAGCCCTTTCCTGCAGTCAGCCATCGCTACACGGCACAACATTTCCCTTTGGGAGAGCGTCACTGTTTGTGACAAACGTTGCTTTCGCAAACAAAACCTGTACCCTCAGCAAAGTGCGACAAGCAAGCAACAAAGATAAGTTTCACTTGCTGTTTCATCCCACAGGGTTTACAGGTCAGGGTCTAAGTATGACTTGTTGTAACTTTATTGAACAGGAATCACTTGCAGCTTGGAACAAAAACATCGGTCATTCATAAGATACAGAATCAAATGCTTGCTGAACTATTTCCAACGCCTTTGACCATTGCAGGCCTTCGGCCCAAAGCTTGGCGCTGGCTTCATGAATCTTTTGTTGTCGTCTCCGAGTCTTGTACTTGACAAGCAGCTTCTGGGGGAGCTTGTCACGAACGAGCTCCAATCTGTTCCGAACCTTGCAAACAAGGACAGCAGGCCACAAACTCTTGTTGGAAAGAACTAGCGGCAACGGCATTCATAGTCCGAAAGAAATCAAATCCTTCACTATTATATATTGTTATATAAATATAGATATATTTTGTGTGGAATCGGAAAGATGTCAAACTGTGTTGGACTGAGGAACTGGGTCCAATCGAACTGGCTGAGTGCGCACTTGTCCTGATACACCCTGTCCAACCGCAGGACCAGGAGCTATCGTTGCCCTGCAGTGAGGCTGGAAGGCTACTGGAAAGAACAAAGGCCACACACTGCAAAAGGGTTGCAAACAACATGAGTGAGTATCAACAAACGGCCTGCCAATCTCAAGAAGGTCTGCCCTCGAGAAAGTGCCGTTTGCAAGACTGGTTAAGTAATCCGCTGCTTCCACCAAGTTGTAGGGCTCTTCTCCTAAGACCATCAAACTGTAAAGGCCCAACCTGCTACAATCACCTGAACTGATGAGGAATCCACTCTTTTTGGGCCTAGCGGCTCATGATGTTTGCGTGCTTGATCCAATTATCGGTCTCTTTCTTGTCAAAGGTCCGGTCTTCCGCCACAACTGAAGCGCTCAGTCAACTTGCACCCTAGAGAACTCTAGCGTCTTACCGCGGCGTTTGCAGGAAGACACACCAGAAGCGGCAACCGATTGAACTGAACCAGGCCTTCTGGCACCGAACAAGTGGATGCAACGTCCTGAACCACCTCTGCTGGCAGGTACAGGAAAACCTTGTCATCGAAATTATCATCACTCATTCGCCACTTGATCCTGAAAAACAAACAACAATAGATCAAACACACTCACTGCATCGCTGGCAACAACACCAAACAACAGCTAAAACCATGTACACTTGCGCTGCGAAAAACAATCAGAACCAACCAGCAGCTGAGTTTTCTGATGGCGTTTGGGGTGACATCATGTTCAAACCCTGCTGAGAAAAGAACAAGACTTAACCGTCTATAAAGTCGATCCTGTGGCTATGGCTACTTGGAAAGCTCAAACCCAAACAAGAATCCGCAGAATCACATCGTCCCGGTGCGGCGCCAGGCCCAAGCCCATCTTCTGCCAAAATGTCCTCGTGATCTTCTCGGGGGCAATGCCTGGATTGAACCGCCGACGCATATCTCACACCAAAGTCATATGTTGTGACCGCGCAAAATGCAATGTAGGTCAACTGAAAATTTGGTGGGTGATGACTACCAGGTGGTGCAAAGTGAGACACCGGAAGTTCTGGGTTTCATGTTTCAGGTTACATGTTGCGTTGGCTTCCAAAGACCGGCCCAGGCCCCGCCCCTTTCCTGGAAAGCTTAGCCGATGGGCTGATTTTGGAAAGATTGCTAGCGCATTGCTCCCTTGGTGTAAAGCATTTTAATTAAGACCAAGAACTCAAGTCGCCAGCGCGGTCCAGCGCAAACACATGAGGCGCTCCAGGACCGGAGATACCGCGAAGATGATTTTCGTAGCAGGCCAATTGTAAAAAGACCCGCCTCAATCAGTCCGCGGCTGCTTCATGACTGCTACAATGCTACAAGGATTCAAAACCCTGAAAAACAATCCTTGGATTTGCTAAAATCTAAATCTCATGCGAGGTGCCAGTTCCTGACAGCGCCAACCTGAGCCACCACCTTCTGCGGCTCATGCGGTCGCACTCCAGGGCTCTGCGGGTCAGCAATTCGAGGTTCCGTTCTAGAAAATAGGTGATGCTTCCGAAGAAAGCATCCACATCCTCGTGTGAATGGCCTGACAGCAGGCTCCTGATCTCGATCCTTTTCAGAACGTGGTTTCCCACCCACAACCCTCCTAGACGGAGGGTTGTATTGTTTTTGACTTCTCGGCAGGTGTTGTCGCACTGAATTATGTATTCCACCGCTCTTGTGTCGCACATCGAAGATATGCGGTGTAAGGTGTGCGCCAGCAGTTCGTTGCAGAAGGATGAATCCTTCATGACCCATGGAGGGCTGAGGGCGGTGAACGCCAATCTCCCGTGAGCCAGCACTGCGTGGAAATCCAAGTGGGGTCTCACCAGTGAAGAGAAGTCCTTTGAGCTCAGAACTGACACGCTGCGAGGAACCTTGAACTTGCTGCCATCCATGCCATCAATGATGGCACAAACAGTGACCTTGCCACTGTATGTCATGACAAGCCTTGACTCGGCCCTGCTCTGCCAGTACCGCGTGCGGTCCAAAAATTGGGAATGCAAATGGCGCGTGTATTCTGCAAGTTGTGCGGATCTGGCATATCTGTCATGCGCAACCTTCCTCAAAATAAGTTTGTGTCTTGTGCAAATAGAACACTTTCGATGTTGCGACAGCTGCCGCAAGGCCAAGTGCGGGAACTGCTCGGCCCACACCTTGCAATTGCCGTGCGAGGTAAATAGAGTATATCACGCTATGTTGCACGATCACTGGCATAACAAATGAAACTCACAAATTATATGCGGCCACAAGGCATTGTTGAACAGTTTCAGCGACGCTTTGGAACCACGGCGCTTTGTCCAGTATTGAGCCAGGTAATCGCTAAAAGTGCCAGGTGGCAGCGTGCGAATTGCAGAGGGCTGGCCCTTATTGTCCCCCTTGCACATCTTGGCCTTGGCCTTGGCCTCTTTCTGGGCGTGAGCAAACTTCGACGCAATCTTCGGTCTTCGCCCACGGTGCTTGCGAAAAGCCATATGTTTGGGACCTCCTTGGCCACCACCCGTTGACTCCGGCATGGGCTCTGCGATTGTGTTGTATAACTCAGTGAGAAACTCAATAATCTGAATCCTCTCTGGTGAGACCTTCAGCTTTTTTCGCGGCAGCATTCGCCTATCGAGAGGCGCCAACTCAATGTTGTTTTTCACACAATCCTTGAGTCTGAGGAACCGCCCGCTTCCAAATCCAACTAAACGGCGAAAAGCTTGCGCGCACACAGCTTTCCCGAGCAAGCTCTGCTTCTTGCGACTGGAGTGCGGTGCCCTCAGCATAGTCAGCACCTCAGGTCTGCACTTGAGCACGCAATTGTGCCCGATCACCAAAGATATCCCCCCACATCAATCAAAACTTTACCCAGAATCAGGCCTTCTGGTCGGCATCTTGTTTGTGTAAGGATCTCAACTCCCATCGGAAAGCCACTAGCTGAGCAACTGTTGGCGCCTCCCTAAACTGCTCAAAGCAACTTCCAGTGTGGGAAGAATGCACCTTGGACTTTTGGGCTTGGCGGTGGCAGCCACATGAAGTGCGGAGAAGCTTGACAATGGTCTCCCTAACCTCCGCCTGAGTGCGGCGAGACTTGTCCTGAATTGGACCTGGACCCTGGCGAACTGGAAATTTGGCAGGCCTCTCAGCTGGAGGTCTCTCAGGCTGGGTGCAATTGCGCTCGTCATCGCTGACAGAAGTAAGCGGTGGCAACGGATGCGGCGCAAACTGCAAACCAAATCGTTCAACAAACATCACTGCTTAGCACTTGGCAAAGAATAAGAACGTGACCTCACCCTGCCAGTCATAAAAAGAAAACTTGGCCTTGTATTCATCCGACACACACATTGAACCACTGCAAACAGCCATTGAACATCCGGGGTTGCCACATATTGCAAAACCTCTTCATGAATCTCAATGTTTGACGTTAAACAAAACATCTTGAGGTCTGGGGCATGGAAGAAAATGAACATGTCTCTCAATCCACAACATCCACTTCCAACCAAGGTGATCATGTTTGACCTCCTTAAGACCCATTCCCAACCTGACACCAATGTACAACCGATGCGCAAATCCAACTGGCACAAGAACGGAAACACTTTTCCTAGCGACACCTGGTCACCTGAGAAGTGTCCATTTGACAAACAAATTGTTATGCATAGCGTTGACCATTTGCAACAAACGCTACATCAGGCTAATTTCGCCACAGTCATGCTGCATTGAAAAATTCAGAGCGACACCTGCGGCAATAAACAGTAGTCACCACAGTCCACAGTCGGTCCTATCATACGATAGCCAGCATCCACCTGTAGATGTCGGACCTTTGCCACATGCGAAAAGGCCTGCGGGAAAACTCTATCAATGTAGTAGAACGGGACTCGCAGGGCTTTGGCTTCGCCTTGCATTTGTCCCTTATGTTCAGCTACGACTAGGCAAGGGCTCACAACGACAGTAAAGCAATTACAGTCTCGCAGGGTGTGCCAGATCGGATCGACCAGCTTCTGTTGCGAGTTGCAGCAGAGAAAGTCCAACTCGCATCCGAAGGTGCTGCTGTCACCTATTTCGGGAAGTTGCTCCAGAACTGCACTTTCAAATTCCTGGAGACGATCGAATTCTTGAAGTTCAATAGTCAGTTGGGCTTCCTCTCCCGACAATGTGGTCAAGATCAAATGTATAACCATTGACCTTTCTTCGCTCCATTGCGAGCTAGACACTGAAATGTGATCAGCGAGCATGGCCGAACGTCAACTGACCCGCACTGTGTCCCCGTCTGAGCCTAAAGGGTCTGCAGCAGGCTGCAGTTGTTCCTTGACTGCTGCTGCTAGTGGCTATTCCTATTTACCAGCTTGGGGAGAGACAACTGCACGGGCAGCCATCTGGATGTTTTCTCCTAGTTTTGCCGTGCTAAGTCTTCTTCGTGAGACTCCCAAATTGCGTGTTTTTGGGTGTGCTGTCTACCCCGTACCGATAGATAGCAGATTCCTTCGGGGACAACTAGTGCCTGACACCCTTCGAAGGCGTTGGCTGCTACCTGTAGGCGGCATCTATCGGCCTCAGCGCCTCGGTAGGTGAGGCAGACTAGTTTGCTGCACCCGGCAAAGGCTCTGTGTCCAATGCTGAGAAGCTGCCGTGGAAGCGCTACTGTGCGTAGCAAGACACAGGCTTCAAACGCCTCAGCACGAATTTCGGTAAGGTGCCTTGGCAAGATTGCCTGTCTCAAGGCTCGGCAATGAGAGAATACTTGCATACTTAAAATGCTCACCTGTGTTTGTGACAAGTCGATCACAGTCAATTGCTGACATTGTGCAAAGGCCTCAAAGGCCTTGTGCCCAATAAACTCGGTTGAGCGTATAATGTCTGTTCTTTGGACGCCGGCCGAATAAAAACACCCCGTTGGCAGACCTTTTGGGGGGGACGTTGCAGACAGCGCATCAATGATGGCTTTGGTCCCTGGGAGACCTATTTGCTTAAGCTTGCCGCATCCTTCAAACGCATAGGGGGAAATGGTAGCACCCCTGGCTAGTCGGCAGGAGCTTCCTGTGAGTACCCCTACCCGTTCGAGGGCACAACACTCTGCAAAGAGCCTGGCTCCTAGGGATAAGCACCCTGGCATCGCAACTGTGGTGAGCGCATAACATCCTTGGAACGCCGCATTCGCTATTGTGACTTCAGTGCTCGGCAGTTTAACAATGATAAGGGTGTGACAATAACGCCACACCTGTCGCTCTATAGTGTGATAGCCAACCTCGACTTGTACGTGCCGAAGTCTGGCAAGGGCAAAGAAAGCTTTAGCACAAAAAATGCCTGATTCATTGGCAGGGACCCAAATGGCTTTGGGGTGGTCTTCATATTCGTCTCTGCGAATTTGCTCTTTGGAAAGTACCTGCCTGAAACTTGTATGGATGACCAGTTGATACCCCTTGTTTTCCCAGAGCTCCTCGTGGATGGGGTCACTGAGTGGGCTCATGGTGTCTTCTGATATGAGCATGAGCTCACAACCAAAGGTATCAAGGTCAAAGTATCTGGCTAACAGCTCTACTAAATAGTCTTCTAGCATTTCCCAATGATGGTAAATGCTAATAGGCACAATAGTTTCGATTTCTTTTCCTGCTAAAGTGTATAGCCTCAATGGGCAGTGACTGACTCCTGCAGTATCATCTGTGTCAGATTCTCTACTGTCCATGAGGCAGTAGGCAACCGCACGGCGAGTTGTGTGGGAATTAGTCACTGGTTTGAGCCAGTGGCAGCAGTTGTAGCCTGCCTATCCACGCACTGCGAGCCAGATCTGGCTGCTGTGACCCTATCGGCAAGATGGGGGCCCGCCAGGACACTTGGCTCTGTAATTGTTGGTTGGGCTGGTACGGTTGCTTGCTCAGCTTGTTCAGCTTGATCATCCTGCTTTGCTTGCTCTGCTTGTTTTGCTTGTTTTGCTTGTTCGCTGTTTGCTTGGTCGTACCGCATGGCTTGGATGGGGTTAGTAAGGTCCATTGTGCGGTAAAAGGTATCAAACTTCGACCATGCACGCTCAGCATACAGGGCATCCATGTCACGCAAATATCATGAATGACAGAACCACCCGACCCTGTGCTGCCAGTCTGACTCCGATAAGGCATTATGCCACGGGAGCACATAAGGCAATGCCCTTTTGTCCACGAGGCCCGCCGGGTATCCACCTCGATAATAGCGTCGGAGGAGGTGCGGGGTGGCAGTCAGAGTACATCTTTTGGCTGGAAACTGCCAGTTCGGCCTCGAGAAGACCACTGCCAGTCCCGTGAGAAGCCATTTGGTGATAATCTCATATTCGTTGCCAGTACACCTGGCAGCGTATGTGTCCTTGGCTCTGAGCAAGAGGCTTTGTCGGAAGGAGAAACATCCTTGCCCCTCTGGCGCCACATACTTATCATCCTCTTCCTCCTCAGCTTCCTCGTCGGCATTTGTTGTATCGGCAGGCCCTGTGGTCGTGTGGTCTTGCGCTTGCATGTGTGAGGCCGGCGCCGTGTTTGTGCCAGGAGCCCTTAGCCGGGTGGCAGAAGTCTTGATGCGCAGGGGCTCTGGCTGGCACTGCGCGCACCGAGGTGTCCCGGCGACCTTCTGTAAACCCGGGGGGAACAGGATACAGGCGGCTTCGTTTCGTCTGCTTCCTTTATGACAGTAGTCTCCCGCCCCGCAGGCAATGGTCGAGGGGGTGGCTGGTCGTGTGGAGCGGTTTGGGAAGCCATCATCGTGTTGGGGTCATTGGAGGAGCTTGCTGTGTGGGCTTGGAAGGCTTCAGTACTGGCCTCTAGGTCGATGATTTCGTCCGTAGTACTGCTCTCCGTTTCTCCTGCTTGCGCTCCTTCTGTCAAGTCTCTCGCCTTGTGGACAAAAGGGCATTGCCTTACGTGCTCCCGTGGCATAATGCCTTATCGGAGGCCGACTGGCAGCACAGGGTCGGGTGGTTCTGTCATTCTCGATATTTGCATGATATGGATGTCCTGGCCGGCCCCCATCTTGCCGATAGGGTCACACCAGCCAGATCTGGCTCGCAGTGCGTGGATAGGCAGGCTACAACTGCTGCCA
>JAODVM010412966.1:0-10291 GCA_025400095.1 Phenganax marumi
ACCCGGTGTTCATGTCCACCTCCTGCCATGTTGGCGAATCGCTCTCTTCCACCAGCTCCTGAATCTCCGAGTCGTCCTGGTGCATCGCGAAGGTCGGCACCGGCATCTTCAGGCGCCGAATTGCTCGAAGACCAGTCATCTTGCGATCCTTTGACATAGATCTTCTTGGCATTGGCGGATCCTTCTTGGACTTGACGACCTGGCCCTTGGTCTCGATCATCGGGTTGATGGTCCGGGGAATTGGCTCCTCGGATCCAGTCGCGCCAGGGTCCGTCCAGTAGGTCAGCCCGCCATGAGCTGTAGGTGCCAGTTGAAGATTGCCTTGACTCGGTCGGGACCTCGGTGCTGGTAGGTGTTGCGGATAGCTTCCCACGTTGGTTGGGAGACTCTTGGCCTTTGGGGCTGGTGGTGTGTTCTCCACCGTCGAAGCGGACGGATCTGCGTCCTTTCTCTCCCACCTTGATCCGCAAGTCAGACACACCCACCATCGAGTGTACCTGTTGGCTCTGCACCGAAGATGTTCTGGAGCATGTGGGCAATCTCGAGGTTCTTTGTCCCAGTACTGATGGGTCTGAGACCTGGCCAGTGGATTGCCGATTCCCTGTGGGATCCAAGATTGGTTGTTGGTCTTCTTGGAACCCTTCTTCTGAGCCTTCTCCTTCTCCGGCTGGTACTCGTCCTCCTGGATGTAGTCGTCCATGATGCCCTTCTCCTGCAAATAGTCCAGGACCATCTGGTTCTGCACGGTCACCAGCATGAAGAGCAAAGCTTTCACCATTCGGGCCCATGCCGCTGAACAGCGTGCTTCTCCCAGCTTGCGAGTCGAGGCTGGGATCTGTGCATCCTCTTTCTTCAACATCTCGTAGATTCGGGATTGCACATCGCCCGAAGCTGCTGGCGTCTTCTTCTTGGGCGCCATGGCAAAGAACGAGTCGTGTCACGAAGGCTTGGGCTGCCTGGAACTCATAGAGCTAAAAAGGCTTCGGCGATTCAGAAAAGATCTCCTTCTCGGACATCGCACCAAGTTGTTCTTCAAGTTGGAAAGACTGAATGACGTCGGCTTCGATGACTCTTCAAAATAAACATGTTCTTGCAACCCTGGACTCAAAACCCATGCACCATCATGATCAGTGTGCTCCATATCAAAAACTTGCACATCTGCCGAACTGCTGGGTCCAAAGTGGCCTTGTGAGGGACTTGATTCGGTGGCCTCGCAAAGGACTGCTCTCTGTTTTCCACCTTTGTGATGTCCAGGTGGGCGATAGTTGGAGCTACTGGAAGCCATGTTCCTCGAGTTTTGGTCCGAGGGCTCAGAGGGTCGTCCAGCGTCACGAGGTCGATCTTCATAAGGTCCGCGGCCGCCGTGCTTTTGCCATCCTTTTCCAAAAGGGAGTTGTTCTTCCCCTTCTGTCTGCTCAAAGAAGGTGACGGAGCCGCTCCAGGAGAAATTTGTCCTTGGCCTTGGAAATTGAGTCCACAAGTCGTCGATCACTTTCTCGGAAGTGCCATTGGCGAAGATCTCGGTCGGGGCAATCATGTGAATGACCCGCCTGGAGGATACCTGCGATGCAGGGACGGGAAAACCTCCAATGTGCAGAGATCGCACGTCAGCTGGCACTGGAAGGTGTCCGGTCCACATTCCTGGCCGAGCTTCCAAGAAGGAGAGGTTGCCATTGTAGTGTTCGAAGAAGAAGTCTACGCCATCAGAGCGCACCATAGGCTCGTTGTCCGTGGTCTCATTGGCATCCTCATCCATAGATGGTGAAGGTCGGCTTGGCGTCACTTCTGGATCATCCATTCTGGATTCCTCTTCTCCCATGCCTTCTCCAGAAGGCGTGCGTTCTTCTCGAGGCCTGACCGTCCGGGATCTCGATCTGGAGTCTGAGTATCGCGAGTCTGCATAGCTGGTGTATTCCGACCTTGTAGGCAAGACAGTCTGAATCTCTTGAACTGGAGGTTCAGGTGAAGCAGGTGCAAGAGGGGCGCCTGCAGGATCCAGTTCTCATTGATGGAAGTTCTGCGACACTCTCAGGTTCTCTTTCCATTGAACGTTCCGAAGCAGTGGTGTACTTCTCCGTCGGGGTTCCAGGGCGATCTTCTCGTCGTGTAGATTCGGACTCTGAAGGCACAGTGCTTGGCGCAGTGCGCACAGTGCTTGGTGCAGGGTGCTTGCTGTGAGTTTCCAGGTAGTGCAGGAAAACCGAATCGTCCATGGGAACTCCAGCGTCAGGGGTCCGATCGACGAAAGTCGAGCCGCGCAAAGGAACAACAGAACCCGACCCCACTTCCCCCAAAAAGGAGTGCGAGGAACGTCCAGCGGGCAAAACAAAAGGGTCAAAGCCATTGACACGATGTTCAGGAGGTAGGTTCCAGGGCGTGATGTCAAACTCGAAGAGGCTGACAGCACGGTGACCAGAAGGTAGTCGAGTCATCACAGTGGAATGGCCGTCCTGGGTGGTGTACACGTCGTGGATGAAGTCCAAAGTGCTGCCCACTGCCTCCAAATAGGAGATGGGAAGCAACGGCGGGGTCACGAAGTTCTCGGTGTCCTCGATGACAGAGAAGCGAATGATGCCCAGCAAACCTGCGATGCAAGTGGGAACATCAGCAACCAAGCGAAGCTGAGCTTGTCCTCCAATGCCAGCACATGGAATGCCCTGCTGCTTGACAGGCACCGGGCGAAGTCCCAAGCTGGCCAACTCTTGAACCATAGCTTCATAGGCTTGCGAACCTGTGACTGCATCTTCAGCCGCGGTGTCCACCACACATTGGTTGGCTCTGCAGCGAACACAGGCGTAGATGGCTCTTGTCAAGGATCTTTGGGTCGCTTCACTGTTCACCTTGCTGAAGACAAAGATGCTCGAGGTAGTCCTGCTTGTCATCATCGTCGACGAAGTAGGAGCCTTGGGACTAGCCTTGGGGCCAGTGCCAACAGTGACAAAGTTTGTGCCGCCACCTTGCTTCTTCGAGGGCTTCATGGGGCAGTTCCTGCTGATGTGCCCGAGTTCTTGGCAATTGAAGCATCTGGTTCGGGCTAGAAGTTCTTGTTCTGTGCCCCTCACAAAGGAGTCATCCCTTTTTGGTGCTTTTCCACCGCGACCTTTTCCACGCCCTTTCTTTTTGAAGCGGCCGCCTTTGCCGCTTCCTTTTTGTTTCTTCCCACGGTGGTTGACAAAGCCCCGCTCATTTCGTCGGGACCTCAAGTCCTTGCGCACGTCGTTGTACGCCTGGACATAGACAGCTTCCATCTCATCATACTCCCTGTCTTCAAACTGGAGCATGCCATCTTCCACAGAGTCGCCGTCCTCCTCATAGTCGTAGTCATCAGCTTCTCCATCCTCCTCCTCTTCGTCCTCATCGAAGTAGTCGTAGTCGTAGGGCTCGGCAGTCATGTAGGTCTTGTTGGTCGTGGTTGCAGCTCCTGGTAGTCCACCTGCTTTGGCCAAGCTGTCCAACCTGTCCAGAGGTCGAAGGCTCTGGATGACTTCCTCGTAGGTGGCCAAAGTGGTCATCTTCAAAGCTAAGAGCTGCTGCTGTTGCTCCGTCAAGTTCGCCTGGCGAAGGAGTACACGGCCGGCGACCAAGGTCTGCAGCTTCTCGCCGATCTGACTCTCGAGCTCTTGGCGTTGGACTTCCTTGCGGGCCAGATAGGCTGCAAAGGATTCTTTGGGGCCTCTTTCGCCAAGGTACAAAAAGGAGTCGACACTTGAAGGTCCAACTGCCTCCAAATAAGGCTTGTACTTCGACATCAGTGCCGTGAGGATGGCTGAGTAGCCGCGTTCAGTGACCAGTTCATCCATTGGCACCGTGTCGGCGATGCGCTTCGCATCGTCGGTGAGGGCTGCATACAGGCGCAGTCCCCACTTGCTCTTGGGAAGTGAAGTTTCTTGTTCCCAGAGCCCGAGGCTTTTCAGCCATTGGCGCAAGAGGTTTGGTGCGCCACTCCAAGTCGGCACTTGAGATTTCCGCTCGCCTCCAAGGGTGGAGACCAGTTGCCTCAACAAGGATTCCATGTCTGTTGGTTGACTGCTGTCTGGAACTCCGCCTGGAAGCGTGTGGCCGAGAGCTGTGAAAGCCGAGTCCATTGGGGTAGTACTTGGAGGGGGAACCATGTTACCCAAGTTGGCTTGAAAGTCGGCTGCGGTTCCAATGCCATTGCTTGCACCTTGAGTCGCACGAAACTTCGCCCAAGGATCTGGTGGCATTGGAGAAGTCCTCGAACTGGCATCCGGTTGACCATGCTGACTTGTAGGTGTTGCCGGAGTTGAAGGTCGAGGTCCACTTGCCGCTGGCTGTGGTGGTGTAAAACTCATAGGGCTTGTTGGAGTAGAAGGCCATGGGGCCGAAGGTCCAAAAGCTTGAGCTCCACATCCATGAGGTCCTGGTCCAAAACCTGTACCACAACCAAAACCATGTTCAGGTACTCCCGGAAAAGCGCTAGACACATATCCAGGTTGACAAGGTCCACAAGGTCCAAGGTGACCAGGAAAGCAAGGCACATAGCCGGGTTGACATAGTCCACAAGGTCCAAGGTGACCAGAAGAGCAAGGCACATAGCCGGGTTGGACTTGTCCACAAGGGCCTTGTTGACCAGGAGGTAGGGCCTGTGGTGGCAACCATGGAGTCGCCGTGGGACTCATTGGTGTTGGAGCTGGCTGGCTCCAAGGTGCTGGTGTCGTTGAGCTTGCCGAAGGCATTTCAGGTGTCCATGTCGGCGCATCTGGAGCATGAGCTGTGGCAACATCACCCGTTTGGGTGGAAGTGCAGTACGCACTCGTCAGCAGCTGAGGTTCCGCGACAGCTCCAAGGAGTCCTTGATCGGTGTCGCCAAGTTCTGCATCAGCCGCTGCTTCAGCTCCATGCCCAGCCGCCGTAGTCCTAGCTGTCCACTGTCGTGGTGGTTTTCTTCTCTTGCCTTCCGCCATCGCCATGGCGGCTACAACTTCCCTGAAGGTCAGGGTCTACGGTGACCTTGCGGTCGGACTTCCCTGAAGGTCAGGGTCTAAGGTGGTCTTGCGACCGGACTTCCCTGAAGGTCAGGGTCTAAGGTGGCCTTGCGGCCGAACTTCCCCTAGACGGGGTCTACTGCCCAGCCGTAGCCGGGCTCCGCTACCACTGTTTCAGTGGAGGGCCCTAGAGCGCCTAACCGCCCTTTTCTCGTGAGCCATACTCAAGGCCTGCGGTCAACCAGGCATGTCCTTTACACTGCTAGACTGTAAAGTGACTTCCACAGCCTCTCAAAGTTCTGTGGGTCGAACTAGGTGAGACCCATGTGGCGTGCACCTTCAGCCGGCGGTCTCCCTGTCGTCCGCTCGCCAACTCGGTCTCCTCCTTCTGGATGACCATCTCGTGGTTCTTGAGGAGGTCGTAGAGCGGAGCCATGTGCGCAGCGCTTGGGAGCTTCGTGAGGCCGTCGCTCGGGTTCAGGTTGTGGGGCAACCAACGAAGTCTGGCCTTCAGCTTTGCCAAGCTCTCTTGGATGATGGCGGATTCTAGCGCCGCTCGATCATCCTCTCCTTGAAACTGGCGCTCTGGATTGGCCGTGCTGTCGTAGACACTTTTCGCGTCTATCACACAGACGGTGTCGGGGTCTGTTTACCTTGGGTTTTCCTCTGCGATGACCGTAGAAGGACCTCTCAAACCCATCTGGATCTCCTCATCATCCATCATCATCTTGGGGTCGAACCTGGAGATCCGGAAGGACAGCATGGTGGCATACTGTTTCTCCATGGCAGCTAAGGCTGTGCTCAGGCTGATGCTTTCGCACAGTGTGGTGCTGCCTGCCTTGCGCCTGAGTTTCTTGCTGCGCCATGCTATGAGGCTGACAGGTGCTTTGATGCCTCTGTTGAGCGCAGGAGTGGACATAGCTTGTATCCACCCGTGTTGTGGTTTGTTGCGACCGCTTGGGTCGAAGCTGCTGTCCACCACCAACAGGTGGCGGAGATCCTCCTCCTTGATGGAGTGGATCTTGATCTTGACTTCTCTCTGCTTCAGCATCTCGACCACACGGTTGCACTCCAACAGGTCCTGCATGGTTGGTGAAGGGAAGCAACCGGACAGGATGCTTGCTGCAGCTGAACCGTCTGGTCGGCCTTCTCGTGCTGCCCAGTTGATGGCAGCAACTGTGCCTCGCAGTTGTGCGATCTCCTCTTCATCCAACAGAGTCTTGGCCGCGTCCTTCTTCAAGGTCTTGCGGTTGGCTTGGACGGCGGTCAACCTGTTCTGGACATAGTCTGTCATGTCGATCTCGAAGCTGTAGTCCGAGAGTTGTCTGAGTCTTCTGCCAGCGTATCCGCTGCCCTCGGACTGCATGTCCATCAGCTGCACGACCTTTCCGAACCTTAGCTTCTGCTCGAGGATCTGCATCTTCTGTCGATGGACCTCGTTGCCGGCTTCCAGCATGTCGTCCACCTCCAGCACCAGAATGCCCTGCGTTGGCACTTGCTTGTTGGGATCCTCCTCCTTTGGCCCATCCAGCGTCAGGATGCACCTGTCATAGACATTGACCCGATAGCCAAGTTCTTTGACCAGGATCTCAAGCAATGACCTTCTCCACCAGCTGGGACCGGAAACCAATCCGTAGACCTCTGTGAGCAAGAGGATCAGCTGGTTGGGATCATAGCCTTCAAAGCATTCATCTGGAGGCATTCTGCATGCCAGCTTCTGTGACCTTGTCGTTGGTCGGCTTTGGAGAAAAGCAGTCTTGGCATCTTTGGAAACTGCCTTCCATTTGCGAGCTGCAGCCAACTGCATCATCAGGTAGATGCTCGAAGTAAGCGGTGTAGGTGCCGCCCGTTCGATTTGGTGGATGTGTGGATCTCTCCAGCCAACCACACACCATCTGCTTTTGGCTGCCAGACCTTCATGATCTGCTGGTTCGAAGTTGACCTCGCCATACTTCTCAGGAAGCACTCCAAAGCGGTCGGTGGGTTTCCACCTGTCCACATAGCGGGAAGTGAGCACATGCTGAGGGTTGTTCCTTAGGAACTCCAGGGACTCCTTCACACTCAAGATGCGGATCGCACCGGAGTCGAGCAGGGACTTCACTTCTTTCGCTCTGGCTGCTCTGAAGATCTTCTTGTGCTTCTCGTTGAGGCTTCTGAACTCAACTTGTCCAGGCGAAGTCTTGGTCTTGGTGAGGTATAGGCACTTGTCTATGGTGTTGAAGAACGCTGAGGCTTGCTTTGCGTCAAACTTGGAAGACGAAGATGACTTCATAGTGTACCTGCCATTTGACCGGTCCAGGACCCAAGATGGTGACATCTCATCCGGCTCCTCAAAGACTTCCAAGTAGTGGCTCTTCACAAGGTTGTTGCTCGAAGGTCTCGGCCATGAGGGAACACCTTGTGGAGGGCTTGGATAAGGCATAGCGGGAGTTGATGTAGTGTCACGAATAGGACCAAAAGACAAAGATCCTCCTCTGCCTTCATCCACCTGAATGCTAGTTCTACGACTGGTGTCTCTGGAGGGGATTGGTGGCGCAGACGGTTGAGGCGTCTCGGTAGAAGCTTCAGAAGGTGGAGCAAGTAGTTCTCCAGGAGCTCCTCCGGGATCTTCAGCCATAGGTTCATCTTGCTGTTGTTCAGGGTTCAGAACACCTTGACTCTCTGATGGGTCTGCGTCCGCCTCTTCCATGATGGTGTCCAACTGGTCATCTGGTAGTTCTCGAGGTGTCGTAGGTGCATAGCTGAAGGAGTCTTCATCTTCATCTGGTGCTCCTTCTCCAGCTATGTTCCGATATAGTTTCACCTTGTCTTTTTCCAAATCTTCAAGCATAGCCGCAGAGAGGTGTCGAACAAGTTCAGCTCCTCGGCTCTCCTCCGAAGTGGCTTTTCTGGTCTGGGCTTTTGAGGCCTTCATCAGATAGCCTCGCATGCTTACCCACATGGTGTCATCTTTCTGGGCAATCAAAGTTCCAGGTCCACTCCAACCCTTGAAGTTGGGGACGTTGCGCCAGATGTAGACCAGCTCGCCAAGTTCGAAGTGCTTGTTATCCGAGGTTCTGGTTCTAGTCGAAACTGCTCGTCGAACTGCTTCATCGTCTTGCCATCGTAACCAGGACTTGGCTGCTTCTTCGCGAATCTGCCATGAGCGTTGCATTGCATCGCCTCCTCCTTCCAACACGAGTTGCTTGTCCATGACATCATCAGACAACAGGCTACCAGGTAGGCGTGGAAGTACGCCGAAAGCTCTCTGGTAGGGTGTGAAGCCAGAGCGGTTGTAGTACCTGTTGTGTGCAGCCACCACTTCGTAGATTGCAGCTCGAACTTCTTCATCCGTGGTGGCGCTGATCTCATGGAGCGTGGTCTCCAGTCGGGATTTAAATATCCCTCCGGCTCGTTCTGTGCGGCCGTTTTCCCATGGACT
Source organism: Phenganax marumi (assembly GCA_025400095.1). Classification (NCBI taxonomy): domain Eukaryota; kingdom Metazoa; phylum Cnidaria; class Anthozoa; order Malacalcyonacea; family Clavulariidae; genus Phenganax; species Phenganax marumi. The sequence goes on from JAODVM010412966.1 coordinate 8,368, forward strand.
GCGAGCGTTGGTGTAGTATATGGGTACACCAAGATGTGCGAGGGATTCTGCGAACTGTTGACCAATGAATTCACGTCCCTGATCCGCCACAAGAAGTGACGGAGGACCGTAATGGGCGATCCAACTTCTTGAGAACTCTAAGAACACCGTGCTTGCTTGCTTGTTGGCCAGAGGTTCCACTATTTGGAGATCTGTTCCCCAGCATAAGCAGTTCATCATCAGGTATTCTTTCTCGATGGTCGGGACGTTGACTTTCAGCAAATCGATGCCGACAACTTCATTGAAAGCCATCGCTTTCTGCAAGTGTCCAGGGCGATGCGATGAGGGCTGTTGCTTTCGTTCGCAAAGGGGACATTTGAAGTGGTGTTTGACCCACTCCACAACTTCCTGTTTTGCACCTGCGTGGCGAAGAGCACGAGTGAAGGCCTGCAAGGAAGGGTGGCCCAAGTTGCGGTGGACCTTCAGGACTTCTCGTCGTAGAGCTGGGTGGAGCGTAGCCATGCCTTCGTCCACAACCTTATCCAGCTCCATGGACTTGAGAGCTTCCTGAGTCTTTCCCAGCGCCGTGTCCTCGTCCTCGTCGTCCATTGCATCAACAAAAGGCCTTTCAGCCAGAGGAATCTGCGAGCTCGAAGGCGCCGAAAGCGACGAAGAGGGGTCCGCGCCTCTCAAAGTTCTGTGGGCTGGAAATGCAAATTGCCAGTCCACCTGCATGGCAGAGTCCTCGGTCAAGTAGTTGTGCAAAGGGTGTGCGGCAGAAGCCACGATGAAGTTGGCAGTTTGCTGCCAATCGTTGGGCAAAACCATTGGGCACTTCAGCTCAAAGCGAGTAGAACCAGTCCAGAGGCCTGAAAAGGTTCTGCGAGGAGTTGAAGTAGAGCGCCAATCGTCCACGAAGGTGGCCTTCTTGCCGTCGAGGTAGCGCAAAGAAGTCGTCCGGGTAGAGGCCAAGTCATAGGACTTGAAGGGGCAGCCAGACACTCCAGCTGGAACATATAGGGCTCGACGAGGTTGGCGATGGCGTCGAATGATTTCGCCTGGCTTGGTCTCCCAATAGTCTTGCTCAGCTCTATGAGACTTGGCCCAAGCTTCCAAGTGTAAACGAAGACCTCGGAGAATGTTCTCAACAAAAAGGGGAGTGTACTTGGCTGCATGTCCAGCTTCTCCTGCAAGTAGAGGCTGGTGCTTCTTGCGGTGGCCGTCGCACCGGCGACCAAGAGTGATGGCCAGCTCCTCGATGTTTGTCAGAAGCAGAGTGGGCTTTAGAGCAGGCTGTCCCTGAGTTGTGGTGAGACCGAACCTGCATAGATCAACATCAACCGCATAAACTCCAGGTTCATCACGAAGTTGCTGAAGTTCTGGGCATTTCCACGAGGTAGCCCTTTTGGGGTGCTCGAACAGAAAGCCTCTCCCATTGCGATGCTGAAGCTTTGCAATGAGGATGCTGAAGCGCAAGTGTCGAAGCCCTTCCTCTTCCTCAGCGGCGACCACTTTTGGTTGGCGCTTGAAGTTGCTGAGGTATCGAAGACTTGAAAAGGTAGTACACGGAGGGCACAACAAAATCAAACTTGGCTTCATCCGGTTGATCAAGCGAAGAGCGGCTTCTTGGTGTTTCTTCAAGTTGAAGTCCCAACCAGTAGTGAGGTCGAGGCTGCCGCCGCACTGAAAGCCATGCTTCTCTGCTCTTTCTGCCAAACGTGGAGGACAATAGATCTCCATCACTGAGGGCTGATCCTTCAAGTTCTTCACAAGCATCTTCTTGATCTCCTTGTGCAACGGCTTGGTGACACCTTGAGTGTCATGGCTGGCACTAGCAAAATGCTGCGCCATCTGTCCATAGACATAGCAGTTGACAAAATCATGCGGGGTGCGCAGTGGTGATACGGGCTCAAAAATGTTGTTGGACTTGAACTGATCTGCAAAA
>JAODVM010412977.1:0-10289 GCA_025400095.1 Phenganax marumi
TTCGTTACATAACGTTCTTTTTCCTTGCCATTTCCTTGTGTTTTTCAATTCCTTGCATTTCTCCTTACAAAGCCCGACAATTCCTTTTGCAAGGAAAAATCCTTGCAAGTGGAAACGCTGGATGATGGGTAAACGCCACTTGAGAACTGCTAATCAGACAAAGACAGTTTGGTAAGTGAATAAAACTCTAAAATTCAATTAAGCGAGTCTTCGCTGCACGACAAGTTGGTATCAAGCAAGAGTATTAAAGATAATTTAGCTGTGTAAGGTTTCGAATTGGGCCAGACTTCTGGCAACTTAGAATCGAGCGAAAGAAGGAAAGCCAGGATGGAATGTAACCGTTGTGCACCTGACATGTCCCGTGCACAAGGTTAAATTTTGGTGCACAAGTTGGTGCACAAAACTCTCCACCGCTGTTAGGCCTGTTTGTTGTTAATAAATTTTGAATTTCTACTACCCATTGATGATGTCTTAACATTGTGAATGCAGTCAGTTTCGCTGAAAATGTTTGCGTCGTTTGGTACACAAATAACATTCCATACCCCAATCTGCATCCCTTTTCCGTCTTTTCCGTCTTTGTCAAGAGCGGCCTAGAGCAAACTGAACGAAAGCGCAGAGTCAATCGAGTCTGGTCTTGTTGGGAACTCAATTTTTCGCCGCCAGCCATCCTGTTGGATGAAACTGGTTGAAACCTGGGCCAATAACGACTCCGCCATGTTTGGAGATGAGCTCAGAGAATTTCACACATTAGGTTTGTTTTTGATTTACACACGTTTCAACATTCAACTGTAATTGTGTTTGAATCACTACAGGAATAGATGAAGAAATAATCTGGCCTTATTACAAACAATTTAAATGACTCAAATTTTTTCAATAATCCATAACCCCTGACTTGGATTATTATTATTCAAATATTCTAAATACTTAGGATCCCTGACCTTGATATAGACGCTTTTAGTGACTTAAGTACGACAAATATATAGAATCCCTGACCTTGATATAGATGCTTTGAACAACTCAGATATTGTAAATATGTACAATCCCTGACCTTGATATCGACACTTTAAACGACTCCCATATGTACAATCCTTGACCTTGATATAGACAGTTTAAATCACTTAAATATTATGAATATATACAATCTCTGACCTTGATGTAGACACTTTAGAATATTTCACATGCACATATTTTAGATTCTCACAAAAACGGGGAAAATCCTATCAAGCGTTGTGCGACTTCGCTGGACTCAGTGGCGACGTTATCCGAAGCTGAACTGAGTATATCGACGCGTTCATTGTTAGTACCAGCTCCTTGTGACAAAAGCACGGACAAAGAATGCTCTGAACTAGAATTTATCTGACACAAGGAGTTGGAATCGTGGCTTTTCTGCCACAATTCCAACTCATTGTGTCAGATCTGTTTTTATGAGTGTCAGAGAAAGATTTCAACCTGCAAAGGAAAAGCTGCCAGTTGAAGACAACGATGACGAGTTTGATTTGTTTGTGGTTCAAGATGAATATTGTAATCTTCACTGTAATCTTCAACTTGAAACTCAAACAAATCAGTCGATCAACGACAAACAATCAATGTCGCTGTCACACAAGTGCAAATGACATGAGCAATCTGGTAAACAAGATGGGGAGCAGCAGCAGCCTGCTCTCGATATTGCCGAATTTGATGCAGGGAGTGGTAAGTCTCCTCCACTGGTTTGCTTCTTTACCTAATAACTGGCGTGAAATGGGCTAAACATTCGGGGTAGGCCTTTGCGATATTGAATAAATATCAAAAATCAATATTTAATGATAAAAAGGTGTGCAAAAAATATACACCATTCATCTTTGGCATAATAGCTCATTATGTGGAAACAAGAAACAAACAATAATGGTGGTTTGGAACTTTTTATCTTTAGATTTTAGTAGAAATAGGGACAATTGTTTCCTGCAAAATTAGTATTCCATGGGCAAAAAGGTAATGGAGCTTTAGTGGATGAGTGCACACACTAAATTGTTATACTCGACTACCTTTTTGTCCAAAATGACAAAAACAATACCAAAAGGAAAAAGTTTTGCAGTAGTCCAACTAAAATACAACTTTCACTACAAAGACTTGAAATCAAATCTAATTACTCACCATAATAATAGCATAGCTGATCAAGTTTCTTTTGCTTTTACCAGGTCGATTAATAACTAATCGCCTGCTCAGCTCTGGATGGTCAAACAGACAAGTAGCACTTTGCAGAATCCCATTTATATCTAGGCTTGAAATGCAGCTTTCCTCATAGTCCTCACAAGCAGCAACAAGAGTTGCATCATCCACATTATCAACATATGTATCAATATTTTAGACACATCACTCAGTTGCACAAGAAAGAGCATTAGACACAGCAAGATTCGCATTCACATGTTCCCCCTAACACACTCAATATCACGTTCTGTTACAAACTAATAGCATGGCTTTTTGGGGCATTAATGATTAAATGGTCCCTGGGAATTTGTGGAATTCCCTTGGGTTTTGCCCTAGGGAATTCCACAAACCTCCCTCGGGTTACGGGGCCATTTAATCACTAATGCCCCTCAAGCCATGCTATTATAATAAAATGATGGTAACACGATATAAACAACATATTACTTTTACAATTATTTATTAATCATAATTCACAAATAACTAACTGATTCTAAAACCAACAATAATCATTGAAAATAAAATACAACAACTCAGTTTCAAGATACCATCAGATTCTGCTTATATCTTCTTTAACCAGCAGAAATATTTGAATTCTGATCGAGCTTTCGATCTTCAACAAACAGTTCTGTGTCGCTCTTGTTTAAAATTCTCCCACAAATTTAAGTCCATTTCATTTATCCCCATGCCCTTTCCTCTCTCCTTTTCGTTTATCCTCAGCGTTTCCAATCTTATCTGCAATTTTTCGTTCGTGGCCAGGATAGCTGTGTGGATGCTTATTCTGTTCGGCTTCTTTTTTGCTCTTGCCCTTTCTCGCATGAGATCCAGCATGGACACTTTCGTCGCAATTATATTCCTCATACGCGTCAGCAGCGTCCGCCATTTTACAGTCCTTGTTCTTTGGAAACTATTTTTATACGTCTTCGCTACAGAATATCTGCAAATATGTCGCAGATTTTGTACGATTCTTGTCTAAACTTGATCACAATTTTTAATCCACGTTCTGTTTTCTTTCAAGAGACAGTGCTTCCAGTTTCTATTTTTAAAATTCCTAGCATTCCAAAAATATCCTCACTGAGAGGTGAAATTTCGTTCATATATTCTTGAAAAGGCGTTTAGAGTTTAACAAGTTTAGACCCTTTAAAAATGACCAAAAGACCTTACAGAAATTCACAATCATGAAAAAGGGGCAATCAAATGATTCTGTAAACATTAATCGCTTATATTTGATAACTGCAACCCACGCAGTCGACTAAGCGTCTTCTGTGGTGCAGTATAGCCACAATGTTTTTAGCTCTCACAGCATTTGAATGCATTTATCAAGTTTACTTCCATTTTTCATTAAATTACCTATACACTTCACTTCATTTTTCGTGGGCTCTATGCGTAGGCTAACGTTTCGTTTGTATACTATTTGAACTCTAGACACCTGGGCAGACACGAAATTTTAAGCTATACGAAAGTTGCATGCCTTTTAGGCGTGCGACAAAAAAATTGGCAACATAATTCGTGACCGACTACGTCGGCATTCTATACACTGAGCTATTCCTATGATCCCGTCCACTGCTGCCTTGTCAATACGCACAACAACCTCTTCGACGACGAGATTTGACACACGTAATCATTTTCTGCGCGGATACTGTCTATACAAATGTTTTGGTATTGAACAACCTGTGCTGATGACGTTTGGACCTTTGAGTTTGGCTTTAGTAGATCTCGATTTTGTTTGATAAATTATCAATATGTTCTCGCTAATCGACAAAAATGAACCATCCACAGAACTGCTGAAAGTTATCATGGTTACAGAAAACAATAGTGAAATCTCCCTATTATTGGCGTTGCCTGCATCGTCTTGAACTGTATATTACACATGCATAGCAACCTCTCATTTTCATGAAGCTGACGAGTTTTTCTAAGCTAGTTTACTCGGTATTTTGACTGCTTGCCAAAATCCACCGGCAGCACCTCAGCGTCGGCAAAGTCATTTTCATTGGCATGGTAGAAAAGACAGAGTGCGGAGTACGGATTACGTAGTGTCGCGATTTAGCTAGATAATCCATTTAAACAAGACTCTGTGTTTTCTACCGAGCCCCCTGGCATGGTAGAATGTGATGTTGATGTGAAGAATAAAATAATTACTGAATTCGGTTTTCGCGTGATATCGAGAATTATCAAGGCCTATCAATCCCTAGCCGATTATCAAGGTCCGATAATTCTCGATATCACGTTCAACCTCATCCAAGTTATTGGTACGAACACGTCTCTAGTGCGAATACTTTGTTTAGTCCCGCTGTGATACTAACTTACCGCATAGTTCAGCGGACACTCCAACGCGGGTCTTAAATTGGACTCTGTCTTTTTAATGGATATGAAGCTTTAACTATGCTTGGAACACACCATAGTGACTTAAACAAACGTCTCCCTTGAACAAAAAGCGCCTCTTTCCCATCGATGCAGCGTATATAATGCCAAAGAACACAAAATTCGACATGTCAAGCTCCACATTAGCTATATTCAAATAGAAAATCGCAGTGTCTAGTCCTCATGGCTGGCGGAACAAGGGCGGCGACGGCAACTCCACTTTTTGATCACACTTTATTTGGTATGTTTTAATAGATCGTAACGTTTGTTTAGTGAGAGCAGATTTAGCAATTGATGGCAATTGTAAATACATAATAAGTTGCGCGTTTTCTCTGTACAAAACTTGAAATAAACAAGCAATCCAGCGGTGTGAAGAGGAGTTTTACACACAAAATATTTCCCACAAAACGCCATGCTGTTCGACTCGTTTTCTGTCACGACGTGCTTCTTATGACTATAGCCGCCTCACTTGCAAAAGCATTCCGCCGGCCCTGGAATGATATGGAAAGATGGTGAATGACGTTGAATGATATAAAATGATAGTGAATGGTACTGAATGACACTGAATAATGCTGAGTGGTACTGAATGATGTTGAATGATACTGAATGAAGCAGAATGATACTAAATGTCGTTGAATGATATGAATTGATGGTGGTGAACGATTGCAAATGCAGTGATTGTAAAATCGTTGCATTACCGTCGTGAGAGATAAATTGTTCGTGTATCATGCTCTGCGATGGCAACGCAAAACTTCTTCCAATCGTTGTCAAACTGTGAACCCATTGAAATTCGATGAATGCAACTTTTTTCAACCGTTGCGTTACCATCGGGGCAATAAATATTGTCCGTGTATCCGTAGATTTAAACATCGTCTTCGTACAAACCTATGCACAAGAACTTGTTGAGATCACAGTTTTATCTATTATGTAATGAGTCTGCAGACACTGGGGATCTCCCCAATTCCCCAATCTATTCTAATCGAGATTAATTACATGAAGTACGAGAAGAATTGTTACTGCGAAAATCTAAAAATCGCAGGCCCGTGTCTTTTTGGCGCCAATTAACAATATTCAACCAGCATAATTATAGTCGCAACGAAGAAGAAATTGTGTTTGTGTGCAAAAGCCAAAGCTTTGTTGACGCGGCCTATATTTGAACTCATCACGAGTACTGTATTTCCTAGATAATTTATCCCTCGACCAGGTACGTAAAATTTTCTCTGGCGACCTCATTATATCACATACTTGGTGATACTGTATCATACAAATCCAATGAAACGTCTTCCGCAGAAAATTCAATTGTCCATAACCATAACCCTTATCATCTTTACACAAAGACAAAATCCGCCTAGGTCGGTTGTCCAAGATTGAGTTAAACCACAAAAAACTATCCAAAGTTGCTTGAGCAGTGTATAAATTGTGTAAAGTTAAATGAATGTGATTTGAACAATTGAATTTTGTTGCGAAAGCACAAATAATTGCTCGAAATCACTCGTGCATTGTTTTCTGAACAACTTATTTGTTAATAGACGACACATAAGCGCAGTCTTCGCTTGGGGGACTTAAATGTCAAGGACTGTGCTTACAGTCCATCAATGAACAAATTCTTCACAAAACAAAGCATGTATTATGTCAAGTAGTTGATTTGCTTTGTTCCAGCAACATATTATCGAAATTACTAGAGTGGTAAATTTGTCCCTTGAGATTGGCACGCAAGTAGTTGATTGTATTTACCAGGTGATTAAGTTTTTTTTACATCTCTTGACCCCTTTTGAATATCAATGGTATTTCGTGAACAATCTGCCCATGTTCGACAGCGAAGGTTGTTTGAATGTTTTACTACTGTGAACAGTTATAAACTCTAGTGATTTCGATAATAAAGTTAAGTTTTCACTGTTGCAACAATGAAAATTTCGGGGATACAAAGAAGTAAGCATGTGTTCAGGTTATAAGTGTTGCAAATTATTTGGTAGAAGGAGGGGTGTGCAGGTTTGCGCTGTTATTCGCAGCATTTTCGCACAGTACATTCATGTGAGAAATTGGGATATGGACCAGATTGTTTAATTATTTAACCATTAAGTGGCTAGAATCTCCCTGACAAGGAAAAGTTCCTGGAATTAGATGTAAGGCTTAGTCACTTGTAAGTCGTCCTGTTGAACCAAATGGGTTAACAGCAGACATGGCTATATATTTTATTTTTCTAACTGATGAGCGCCGAGGATTGTTCCCTGGGCCCAGTTTTTTGCAAGCTATGATTAAGCACAATCGTGTGTTAATTTAGAATAGCTTATTACTTTTATACACGTTACTACTGCCCTAGTAGTACGACAGTATCTAATCATGATATCTAATCATATTTTCAAGGTTAATAGAATGACTATAAATAATTGATGTAGAAACTCGATATTCTCTACTGAGTGGTTGCACTTTTTTACCAATTCTATTTTCAGTTGAATGATAGTGCTATATTCAACATATATTATTCAATAACAGTCCATTCATTCCACTTTTATTTGGCTATATGTGAAACCGCTTTACACATTTCACGTAATGTCAATAACGCAAGCCGCAGGCCACAGCTTGATCTAAGAAATTTTATCAAAATCACTAGAGTGGCAAATTGGTCTCTCGAGATTTGCTCGTGTAGAATTGATAGTATACACCAGGTGATGAACTTTTTTAGGTACTGTAACATTGTGTTTTTATTGTTTTACAGTCTGTACTCAAATCTAAACATATGCCATCTTGTACTTACTAGCCATGTGTTCTTATCACTTGAGTGCCCGAGTGGAAATCGTAAGTTGGATCCCAGAAGAATCCTAGTAGGATCCTAACAGGATCCTGCAAGAGATCCTGCAAGAGATCCTGCAAGAGATCCAGCAAGAGATACCAGGATCCTACAGAATCGTATTCAAGATCCTATAGTATCCTATAGGATCCTGCAGGATATGGTGAGAATCCTGTAGGATCCTATATGATCTTGTCATGATCCTACGTATATCCTACTAGACTCCTGCCAGGATCTTACAAATTTCCTAGGGAGATCCTGTAGGATCCTGTCAGGATCCTGCAAAGTCCCTATTTGGCTCCTGTAGGATTTTGGCAGGATCTTGTGGACTACCTAGCAGTACAGGATCTTGTCAAGTCCTTAATTGGCCATCAGATCCGGAATGAAGAATTTGCACAAGAAGCTGTGAAGACTTTAATGTACTAGTGCCTTTTATTAATATCACTTGATAAATAATTTAAATTTAATAGCTAAGAATAACCAAAGAAAAACATTGTAAATGTTCAATATTTATTATTTGTCCAAATCAAGAACATCTGAATTCTTTCTCTTCCAAGCCTTCAACTTGTCCAGACACTTTTGGTTCAAGCTAAATCGTATGTCATGCTAGCCTCTTTTCTGCAAGGTTTTTCGTCATATTTAATGGCAATACATCCTACCAAACAATTAAGAATAGCTTGTCATAAATCATATGTCATTGGATACGGTATGTCATTTTACACTGCATTGTCGACAGACTCACTAAGGATCACTTACTAGGATTTGAGTATTGTAGGTCATATACCCTACTATTATAGAAAGCGTTTTTCGTTATTTTATTTCTCCAGAATTTATATGCTGGCGAATTCTTTCCTTGACGGGTGAAAGCATTCTGTCTTATGCGAATCCATTTTTTAAGTTTGCTGGTTATCCATGGCTGGTCGGTGGGATGTTTCTCGATAGTTCTTTTAGGGAGGAATGTATCCATAGCCGTATAAATTTCTTGCATTAGTGTGTTATATTTGTCTTCGCACGTACTCGTGTTTAAAACGTATCTCCAATCCTTTTGCAACATCCATCCCCCGAATGCTTTCCAGGCACTGTCTCTCATATCCCTGCATGGTTTTAATCTTTTTAACTCTAGGTTTGTTTTCAGTATTATCCGCCGGTGTTACGATAATGTTGCAGAACTTAATAACAACTAGCCGTAGAATAAGTTGTTAAAGCAAATAAACACGTACAGTGACTTAAATCGATGCCGTGACCATGCGAATCCGTTACCGTGTAAACGGGGCCTTAAACAATCATCGCTGCCGAACATCGGCAGATTGTTTACGAATTCCGTGTTTGTTCAAAAGTGGTCACGAGATGTGAAAAACTTAATCACGTGGTACATACAATCAGCCACGCGCGTGCCAATTTCGAGGGCAAACCATGGGGCAAATTTACCACTCTAGTGATCTCGAAAATAAGATGCAGTGAAAAGAGACCAAACTGTTGATTTGCCTTTTTAGGAATTCAACCACAGGCTGAATGCTAGCTTTTTCCCATCTTATCCTATGTGTTGCTTTATTTGTGAAATAGTATTCTATTACACATCGCTCTTCTCTTTTGCTCAGTGAAATTAAGATATGGACATATAATAGTGATTGAAGGCCCGAACGAAGCTGGACCAGCTTGGTTGTAGATGTAGACTGTACAGTATGGGTGGATTTTGTGGGAGGTGGATGGGTAATTCCTTGTGTACTGGCCCGCCGGGAAGAACTGAGCGAAAGGAGGTTTTTCCTTTCTCAGCCTTCTCTATTTATACTCTGCATATCCTCACTACGCATGTGCATGCTCTCTCAGCCGTTTAAGCCATTTTATCTTATCTATTTTCACCGCGCATATAATTATGAACGCTGTGAATAGGAAGCTAACACCGAGTCCAACTGGTCGTACTGAATTAAATTATTAGAAAGCTTGTTCACGACCTCAGTCGGGATGAGAAATATAAGTCTTGCAAGACTTGCACTTGCATTTGTAATTCAGCTGCTAATTTTCATGGCAAAAGACTTAAAACTCTGTAAGTAGTACAAGTCTATCTATTTCCTCCCCACGTGTACCTTCGAGATTGACGTTGATAGTTCGTTATCTCTTGAATTTTCTTTTGAATATAGACATCATGAGTTCCCTGGAAAATGAAAATCGTCATAAATGTGATGTTTGCCAGAAAACGTTTTCTACATCAAGTAATTTAAAACAACATAAAAGACTACATACTGGAGAAAAACCTTATGAATGCGATGTTTGCAAGAAAAATTTTTCTCAGTTAAGCCATTTAGCAGTACATACGAGAACACATACTGGAGAAAAACCTTATGAATGTGATATTTGCAAGACGACTTTTTCTCGCTTAAGCCATTTAACAACACATAAAAGAACACATACTGGAAAACAACCTTATGAATGTGATGTTTGCCAGAAAACGTTTTCTAAATCAAGTGATCTAAATCGACATAAAAGAATACATACTGGAGAAAAACCTTATGAATGTGATCTTTGCAAGAAGACTTTTTCTCAGTTAAGCCATTTAGCAGTACATACAAGAGCACATACTGAAGAAAAACCTTATGAATGTGATGTTTGCAAGAAGACTTTTTCTCAGTCAGGCCATTTAGCAGAACATAAAAGAACACATACTGGAGAAAAACCTTATGAATGTGATGTTTGCAAGAAGACTTTTTCTCAGTTAAGCCATTTAGCAACACATAAAAGGACACATACTGGAGAAAAACCTTATGAATGCGATGTTTGCAAGCAAATGTTTTCTCACTCAAGTACTTTAAAAAGGCATGCAAGAAGACATACTGGGGAAAAACCTTATGAATGTGATGTTTGCAAGAAGACTCTTTCTCAGTTAAGCCATTTAGCAGAACATAAAAGAACACATACTGGAGAAAAACCTTATGAATGTGATGTTTGCAAGAAGACTTTTTCT
>JAODVM010412988.1:0-10288 GCA_025400095.1 Phenganax marumi
AAAAAACCAGCCTGTTGCAGCTATTCCTATTCGAATAGCGTGTTGACTATCACTGAGCACTTAACCAAAGAACACCTGGTATTAAACGGCACTCCTGCTGCGCATATGGCCTCAGGCGTTATTTTACTTAACTAACTATATACTAATAATCTATACGCGTTCCAAAACTAACACCACCCGCGCGGGCAAAACGGCCGTAATGGAAAATGACCTTAACCGATGAAATGGCTTCATCTGATTACTTAACCAATCAGCCTGTTCCGCGTCCGTCTATAAGCCGTACACTCAATATGATGCCTTGAACAACGCCTATAATCATTTTGAGTACTTTTTCGCACTCGATGTTGATTCCTCCCGATTTCACTCGAGAGTAAACTGTGTATCTGATTTAAACCAATGAAATGTGAGTAGCACCGTCTATCAGACATGAGCAGTGGCAACATGCGTTTTGATTGGCTAATAGCCTACAGTTAAATAGGCGACCTCTTGGTCAAGTCCGTGATGTTTCCCGCGCTTGGTTGACTATAAGTTATAAAAACTACCAAATTTTAAAACAAATACGTATAATAGATAACAGCTTTCAAACCTTTCTGGAAATAAGGTAGGAACGTGAATCGAATGTACGGACTCTGAAAACACAAGCGGGGCTTATAGGGTTGCAAAACAAAAATTCCATGACGGCGTTGCGGAAAAAGAATTTCACAGGCCATCGAAAAAAGCGAATTTATAATAATAATAATAATATTCTTTAATCAACCATCTTAGGCAAAAGAAATACAATGGATTTACATATAATAATATTTTCTATTTACAATTTAAAATTTGCTGTCCTAACTAAGGCTAGAAAAAGTTTAAAAGGGCTCAAGGTCAATTCATAAAAAGCTACTAATACTACTCCTATACTATTTACTTATTTACAGCAACGTGATATGAATGAGTTCTTATGCCTTTCTGTTTTGGAAGAGGTTTGGTATTCGTTAGAGTCTCCTCGCAAATCATAGGGGTGGATTGTCTTCTCTGGCAGAAACTTATGACAAGGATGTTCAAGATCGCTACATATACGTTTGAACTCACATCGTGATGTTTTATCTCTTCTATACTCCAGGGTTGGTAAAAAGTCGCCGCTTACACCCAATATTCTCAGACTTCTTCGTTGTACCTTCTCTACTTCAGCTTGCAAATAACCCGGCAGACCACCCCAGACTGGGCTTGCGTACTCCAAGATAGGTCTAATCTTTGAGGTGTAAGTATTAAGACCGACTTCTATAGGCAGACGAGATTTTCTACATTGCCTTAGGTGATAGAGTCTTTTATTTGCTTTACGGGTAATTTGCTCCACGTGTTCATTCCACTTCAAATTGTTTTGACACCAAACGCCCAAACAGTTTGAAACAGTTTACTCTTTCGATGACATCTTCAGTTATTTGAATTAAATGTGGTTACTGGATGGAATCAGTGAATCATATCCACATGTCTTTAGTTTTTTTGGGATTTAATTCCATTTTATTCATCTCCGTCCATCTGCATACACAATCTATTACCAATTGCATTGAAGTCGATGTTCCTTGTTCAATGATTTCACCCTGAGTGCAGTCATCAGCATATTTAGCAGTGTTGATGTTCAGATTGTTCGGGATGCAGTCTTGGAGATCATTTATGTGTATATTGAAGAGTGTTGGTGAGATTACAGATCCCTGTGTAACACCACAGGGTTATGTGGCGATTGATGATAGAGCTCCACTCAGGTTTACCTGCTGAATTCTGTCTGTAAGGAAGCATCTAATCCATACCCATAACGATTTATTTATATGCATGTGTGCAAGCTTCTCATGTAGGATGTTATGGTTTACAACATCAAAGGCCTTCCTAAAATCTAGGAAGACGGCGTGAATACCTCTCCTACCGGACAAGAAGTTATCAGTAGCATCATACCATTTTTGGGTTATAAAGATTAAGGCAGATGTGGTGGATCGCCCTTGGGTAAACGCATGCTGGTTCTTTTTAACCTTAAGATCTTGCCAATTCAATTGAAGTTGAAGCCTCTGTAGAATTTTGGCCATCTGTGGCAGCACTGATATCTGACGGAAGTCATTTTCTATGTCACTTGGATTTGAGATTTTTGCGACTGGTGTTACCAGAGCATGTTTGTATACTGTTGGATATTTGCATATGGACATTGGACATTTGCCTGTGCTGCATATAACAATATTATGTACCACTGGTGCAAGGTCTTCTGAAAAGTTCTTGAGGATCCACGCTGGGATGTCATCCACGCCCGTCAACTTTTTCGAGTTCAGGTGTTTTAGACAGCTTTCGACTTGGCCGATTGAAAGTATAGGTGGAGGTACGTCATTAAGCAGGTGAGAAACTTCACTGATATCCAACTTGTTTTCATCTCTTAACTTTTGCCAAGGTTTAATGAACACAGCTTGCAGATTTTCAGCAGTCTCTTTAGTTTCAGATTCAGAGGTGTACATCCTGAAAAGTAGTATATAAAAGGCTTATTCCAGCACATTTTTTTCTACCTCTTTAATCCGCCCCCGGTGCTTAAGTTTTTGCTGACGTCAGCACAGTGAGAAAAAATGTTTTCAACTTTTTTTTCAAAACTAACTTTCAGCTGGACAAAATTTTTTTGACTTTTTTTCCAAAACTAACCTTTCAGCTTAAAATTTAGAAGTTCGAAAATTGATTTTCTCAACAGAAAGATATTGTTGTAATAAATAAATCATAGTCCCACGAGAAAATGTATTGCTAGAAATTGTTATGAGAAGTCAAAGGTCTACAATGTTAAGACTTACTGAGAATCAAATTTTTAATAGTGAGTATTACAAGTACTTCTCTAAAGAGGCTCAGAGAAAATTAAGAAAAAACAACTTAGATTGTCCTTCTGTTTTAATAGATCCAAATGATACTCAAGTTTTTGCTAAGATAGTGATAGACTCATTTGAGACTCCTATTAGATTTCTTAAATATGTTGACATCTACAAAGACATAGAAAAAATTAATTTGTGGAGACTTTAGAAATTGATTTTCCTGGCAGAAAAGTATTACATTAATAAATAAATGAGTGACTATCATGGTCCTCACTTAAACACTATAATTGAGGACCATGGAGTCCAGACAAACACAAAAACAAAATCTTTCAAAAACCCACTTGCTAGAAATAGCAAGTAAAATGATTTCAAGAAACCCTGTATTTACAAGTCTAGGTTTTATTTTAAGCCTAGAGATACAAAGAGAAATTTAAGAAACTATCTTGATGGGCTAAACAAAAACTTAATAGGAAAATTCTCCAAATAAATATTCTTGAAAAACAAGCAAGGAGACATGAGAGGAGTTCAAGAATTTCTGGAGATGAAACCATGACTAATTTTTGAGAAACGTTAAGAAGAAGGCAATTCAGCATCAAAACAGCGATAAAGACGTTAGGCGAAAAGAAATTTTTGGTCTGAACAGATTTATAAAAACTGGTGTTATAAGAGAATATGTAAAACCAATAAAGAGCAACTTTAGTGATAGTTCAAGTATAAAGTTTAAGCTTAGGGAAAAATCTATAAAAAATACTTTTCAAACTTATGTTGATGACTCTAGTAAAAGTACAAATATTAATAAGTTTCTTGATGAAACAAGAGTTCCTTTAGCTGATCTAATTAAAATAAAAATTAACTGGCTACAAAGTTCAAATAACTTTACATTGTAAAATGGTTAAATATGATCCTGCTACAAATGATAAAAATATAGAAAAGGTTCCTTTTCACAGCTTTCAAGAAACGATATATCCAGAAACTAATGTACAATTATCTATGGAGAAAATGATCCAAAAAGTCTTAGAGTCATTCTCTAGTTTTCAGATGAAGGGTTCTGGATGGCAATTAGACCATATTGAAGACATTGTAGTAAAAGTGAGTAAACATAATCCTATTAAAGGTTCTTCTTATGTTAAGACTCCAAGACGGATGGCTCTCAAGAACGTGATTATAAATCCTGAGAACGCCGACGATGAGTGTTTTAAATGGGCTGTTTCAATTGCTTTATATTCAATTAATAGTTGAAATTCAAATAGAATTACAAAAATCCTAAAAGAAAAATCAAAAGAGTTAGACTTTGAGGGTATTAGTTTTCCTACTAAAATCTCTGAGATTGCAAAGTTTGAGAGTAGGAATCCAGGTATAAGAATTAATGTGTTTGGACACAATTTAAATTCAATATTTCCTCTAAGAATTTCTAACGACTCAGCAAATTTAAATTTACTGCTTTTAAAAGATAGACATTATACTGTAATTAAGAATATGAGTAGACTTTTGAGCAGTCAAATTACAAATAAAGGTCACAAATCATTCTTGTGTAATCGTTGTTTAAATTTTTTCGGTAGACAAGACCTACTTGATAAACATCAAGAATTTTGTGATTCTCACGATCCAGCGAGAGTTGTTATGCCAGAGCCAGACACTTTTATTCAATTTAAGAATTATCAACATATTCAATCTGTTCCATTCAAAATATACGCCGATTTTGAATGTTTTACTGAACCAATAAGCGAACTTAAAGGTGAATAAACTGAGAGATATAAAAACATGTTCCTTCTGGATTTTGTTACTATGTTAAATGTTTTGATGACTCTATTTATAAACCTAAGCTAGTACAATATACTAAAAAGAGTCCAGATGAGGACATTTCAAAGATTTTCGTGGAAAAATTAGAACAAGAGCAAAAAAAAATTTACAACAAGTTTAAATTTCCAGTAAGAATGAAATTCACTTATAAGGATAGACAAGACTTTGAGAAATCAGAGTCTTGTTATGTTTGTGATAAACAGTTTAACAAAAACAAGGTTCGTGATCATTGTAATTATTACTGGAAAATATAGAGGCGCTGCTTGTAACAATTGTAACTTGCTCATGAGAGCACCAAAGTTCATTCCCGTGTTTTTCCATAACTTGGAAGGTTATGATTCTCACTTGTTTATTATGAATTTAGGAGTCTCAGAAGGTAAAATTAATTGTATTCCAAAGACTGAGGAGAGATACATAAGTTTCACTAAAGAAGTAGTACTTGGTACATTTACTTCAAAAGAAACTGGAAAATTAGTAGAGGTTAAAAGACAATTAAGATGTATAGACTCGTTTAAGTTTATGTCACAAAGTCTATGGAGTCTAGTAAGTAATCTTGACACACAAGAACTTCATGGTTTAAGAAGAGAATTTCCAGAGCATGTGGGTCTACTCTCTCTAGAAGGAGTTTATCCTTATGATTACATCGACTCTCTACATAAGTTTCAAGACTCGAGTCTTCTAGCCAAGTCAACATTCTACTCAAAACTGAATGACGAGCAAATTACGAACAAGGACTACACTCACGCGAAGAAAGTTTGGGAAACATTTAACATGACTTCTATGAAAGATTACCACGACTTATACTTAAAAACTGATGTTTTACTTTTTTGCAATGTCTTTGAGGCATTTACAAAAGTTTGTTTAAAAAATTATTCTCTTGATCCTGCTTGGTATTATACTTCTCCTGGTTTATCTTGGGACGCACTTTTAAAATTTACAAAAGTGAGCTTAGAAGTACTTAATGATCCTGAGATGAGTCTTATGATAGAAAAAGGAATTAGAGGAGGCGTTTCTATGATAACAAAAAGATATGCAGAAACCAATAATAAATATTTAGAAAAACACGATCCAAATTTACGAAGTGCTTATATTCAATATTATGACGCTAATAATTTAGATGGTTGTGCAATGATGGGAAATCTTCCTACTAACGATTTTAAGTGGATGACTTTAAAAGAACTTGAAAACTGTGAGAATATTCCTTGTATTTTAGAAGTTGACCTTGATTATCCAGAGGATCTTCACGACTTTCATAATGATTATCCTCTTGCTCCAGAAAAAATTGTAACTGATCAAAAGACGAAAGTTGAAAAATTAGTTCGCACACTTTCGTCTAAGAAGAACTATGTCGTACATCATACAACTCTTAAAAATTATCTTAAAAAGGGATTTAAACTTATAAAAATACATCGTGGAATATCGTTTAAGGATCTCCTTGGTTAAAACCTTATATTCAACTCAGTACAGATCTTAGAACTGTGGCTAAGAATAAATTTGAGAAAGACTTTTTTAAACTTATGAATAACTCCGTTTTTTGAAAGACAATGGAAAACATTAGAAACCGAGTAGATATTGAACTTGTGAAAAGTGAGAGAGAAGCGGAAAAACTTATTTAAAAACCTCCTTTTAAGACTAAAACAATATTTGGTGAGAGTCTTGCTGCAGTTCATATGTTTAAGACAAAAATAATTCAAAGCAAACCCATTTATGTAGGAATGTCCATCTTAGACATTTCAAAGCGTATCATGTATGATTTTCATTACGGCTATGTTAGACGTAAGTTTGGAAATTCAGCTGAACTGCTGTCTACTGACGCAGACTCTCTGTGCTATCAAATTACGACAGACGACGTTTATGAAGACATTTCTCCAGGCATTAAAACATGGTTTGACACAAGGAGTTTACTGAAGATAATCCTCATATTGAGAGAGGACTCAGTAAAAAAGTTCCTGGATTTTTCAAAGATGAACTTGGAAGAAAACAAATATTTAAATTTGCAGGAGTTAGACCTAAATGTTATAGTTATGTCATAAACAATAACGAGTGTAAAAAATGTAAAGGCTTAAAAAAGTTTGTTATTGAGAAAGGTCTAAACTTTGAAAATTATAAAAACTGTATATTTACAGGAAAAGAGGTTCTTCAAAAAATGAGAATTATAAGATCTGACAAGAACACGCTTTACTCAGAAGAAATTGAAAAATTAGCTCTAAATTCAAATGATGACAAAAGGTATATTCTCCCAGATGGGATAAATACTCTAAGTATTGGACACTACAAAGCTCCTAAGGACTCTCAGTTATAATACAGTTAAGCATTATAGATGAAAGCCTTTTGACAGTTTCTAAATCCAGGTCTATCAGGACACATTGAATTTTCTGGCTCTTCCCAGTCGTCAGGATACACAGAGCGTATTGGCTCTTGAATTTTAATTACCCAATACTTTATACTTTTTCCATTTTTTTAGTAATAGTTTATTAGTCCTGGATTTACGTTGAGATACTGACTCACCTTATGAATGCTAGGAAAAGTCTTAGACTCACCTGTGATCTTACTCGTAATAACAACTGTTTTTCGACTTCTTATTGTTTCTTTAAACTTTTCATTGATAGGAGGCGTTTCAATTCCAAGCACTTCACACACTTTAGCCGTGCTCATTCGAGTTGTATATTTAATACCTTGTGCTTTAGCTTTTCCTCTTAATTCTTTTAATCTCATTTATTTATTAATACAATACTTTTCTGTCAGACAATTTTACTAATCAGCCATCCACCAGCAACACCCATCACACCAGAAGCAATGTGTTGATACTCGACCATTTCTTTTGAAGGTTTGTAGTAGTCATCTAAAACAGGTTCTCTTTCCCAAGCCAAGTTCAAGTCTTTAATTTGTTTTAAGGCTTCACTGGTTGAATTTAAGTCTTTATTAGCGTCTGAGAGTTCTTGACGAAGCTTAGTGATTTTATCCTTCCTAGCCGTTTCTTTCTCGAACCAGACTTGTTTTTCATGAGCCAATTTTTCCAAAGCTAAATTGTGTCTCTTCATTTCTGCTTCATAACCAGTATGATTAAGTTTACTGAATAAAAATCCAGCTCCTGCAAAAGCAAAAGCATTAAAACTTCCTCCAGCTATTGTCGCCGCCATTTGTTTAGTAGTGTCTCCACCAATCTTTTCTGGAATATACTTTTTGTTTTGGAGGTATTTTATCAACATACTTGCAATTATCACAGCTCCAGCAAGTCTAATTGTTCCACTGACACTCTGAGGTCTTCCCAAAGGTTCTTTAAGAATTTTCTTACCCGCCATAGAAACTCCAACAGCTGCTAAAGTTAGTACAACTGCGTCGTAAAGTTGATTTGTAAGATTAGTTTCGTTACTGATTTATTTATATACAACTAAATCTTTCTGTCAGTCAGTCAAACGTGTGTAGCTTGTTACTTGGCTCAGGCTCAGGTTCTTTGACTACGACGGGAGGCGTTATTGCTTGTTGTTTTGGACGATTGTAATAAAATACTCCTAGGCAAACAATACCAAAGACTCCAATCAAGGCATAAATTTCCATATTTGAACTTTCCTGACTCACAGCTTCATGCTTCTTCATATCTTCCCTACCTTTCTTAGAAAAAGCAGCTAATCTCTTTCCTTGCTCTACTTTCTTTGGATCTTTTTGCTTTTCTTGCGTCGTAATAACAGGCTTCTCTTGCGTAGTAATAACAGACTCGCTCATTTATTTATATAGTCTAAGATATTTCTGTTTACGCCCGCGCATAGCAACAATGTTTACATTCCTCTGTCCGGTAGCAAGCGGCGAATTCCTGAAGCAAGAAAATTTTTGAGAAAATGATTGTTGCTACTAGACAGAAGAATGTGTCAACAAACGGTTGTCAAGTATCATATGTGATTTGCATAATTTTACAGTTCAGTTAACAGTCTCGATTAAGACATCTAGCCAAGACTCATTTCCATAATTCTCACTAGGAGTCTTCTTAAATTGAATGAAAAACATCATAAGATCTCTAATATTAATAACATGGTCTCCAAGATAAAAACTAACGCCAGCTCTAAAAATTTGAATATTACTAGACATAAAATTTGATTTCGCTTTTAAACTTGACATATCAACCTCTTTGATGTTTGAATTTTTAATTGTAACATTGTCGTTCATGAGTACGCAAATTGAGTATTGAAGAGTTAGAGTATTAATATAATTATCAACGTCAAATACATGAGTTAAGATCTTTATTTTTGTATCATAGCTGAATCCACTTGGAAAATAGATGACGCTGGAAATAGGAGGAAATCCGCTATTTGAAGGTGCTGGCGATGGTCTAATATATCCACTTGATGATAAGCTCTTGTAGGAGAAACTATATAACAGTTTCTTAATTGTATTGATTCTCTTCAAATTAGAAGTAATATTTACTTTATTTATTTTAGTTTTATCATTGATAGTATTAATATTAGACATAACCACATCAATTTCAGGCTTGTTTACACTAACACCAGACTTGTTAGCGCTAATCTCAGTCTTGGCAGAACCAAGGTTTGTTTTATTAGTTTGAAGTTCAAAATTGACCGTCTCAAGGTCATCTTCAATAGTTTTAGTCTCTGGAACATATCCATAATTCAAAGCCATTTATTTATATATAACGAAGGTTTTCTGTAGGTCAGTTACATAACAAATTTTTGTATAAGCAGACCAAATACCAACATAACACCTGCTGTTTGAAGTAACCTCGTTGTGTTTTGTTTTGTAGCAACTTCTAAGGAGTTTTCAAGGAGTCCTGAAGTTGCTGTGTTTTTGCTTGAAAGTGGTTTAAGACAACCCGTAAGAAGTTCTAAGGAACCTTTAGGTTTGCTTGAAAGTTGGTTAGAACTATTCTTAGGAACTTCTAAAGAGTTTTCAAGGAGTCGTGAAGTTGTTGTGTTTTTGCTTGAAACTTGCTTAAAGTTGACGTCACTGTTTTTACCGAATTTCATATCTTCATAGACGTCGTAGCAGTCGTCAGAGTGTTGTTAAATCTTTGTATAGGTTGTCTAGGATTATCATGTCTGAAGGAATCAGAATACTTCCCGGACTAACGACCATATTTAGGACGACGTTTGTATCTTGAATCTCTTGTCTCATGTTATTGATCATCACAGTAGGATTGTCTTGAACGACCGTGTCTTGTACTAGTTGACGAAACACGTCTTGCGTCTGAAAACTCTTTGCACTTTGTTGACAATACTCCATCTTGTTTTTGCTTGTGCGCCTAAGACACAGTACTCATAGCTTTCCATAGCGTGCTGAAGAAGTTTTTGTCCCGTTTGCGTAAGTCTGTCACTAGTTTGTTTTATGAATAATTTCCAATCATCAGGTGTTTTATTAATGATTCTAAAACCATCTTTAAAAATTGTTTTCAAGTGAAGATACACGTTTTCAGGTGAAGATACAAGTGTAGATAGATAGATAGATAGATAGATAGTTTATTAGCAGAACTACATAGCAGCCCTAAGGCTGAATTGTGTAATTAATTACAATAAAATATTTACAAGGAACAATACAATCCAATGAGAAAATAACCGCTAATAATTAGAAGCGTATATATAGTAAAATTTAAACATCTACTAAGAGTCATTAAAAAGACTACACATCATAGGAATGAAAGTTTTCTGATAACGCAGAGTTTTGCTTTT
>JAODVM010412999.1:0-10288 GCA_025400095.1 Phenganax marumi
CAGTGAAAGAACGGAAAACTTTATTAAACGTATTGATTAAATAAGCACTTCTCACAACAATTAAATTTTCCCGTGCATGATTGTCTGATCCTGCACGGGTACTGACCAATCAAATTCCGTGTTTCACTGTAGTTATTATATAAACTATAATCTTCTCTCTGTTTTCCTAGGTTGTAATGGCAGACTTGGAAGTGCTATCCGTTATTTCAGCCTCGAAAGCTGGCTTATCCGTATCATCGGAAGTGAAGTCACCGGACAGAAATCCGACCAATGGAAATGCAAAATCCTCGTCTGCAAAGAATATGAATGAATATTTTTATAAATTTCTTTTGAACTTGGTAGCGAAATTTAGAATAGACGGAAAATTACTTGAAGAAAAAGGCTGTTTTATTATTAGGTAAGTCCTGGATTCTGCATGTCGCTGTCAATTGGTAATATTCTCAGTACAGTGTTAACTGTTTTTTGATCGTTAGTGGTTAATGCATTTCTTTATTTTCTTAGAAAATTGTGTTTGTTTCTTACTTCCGAAGACATTTTTCGCACCTTAGCTGAGATTCTTCTGGAAGAAAACGATTTAAAATTCGCATCATTAATGGTGAAAACTTTGAATCTTATTTTACTAACCTCAAGCGAACTGTTTGAATTACGACACGAGTTGAAAGAATTGAAAACAAAGGTAATATACTATGCTGTAGAAAGTACAAATTGTACCCCAAGGTTAGAATATGTAAGTAATATAAAACAGTGATTTTATCTTGGTCACTAACTTTAATATCGCATAACTAAACGTATTTACCATGAGTGAATGTTTTGATTACCTAGTTCTGAATTATAAAAACTTTTAAAAAAATGCACCCTTCGTCGCTTTATAACATAAATCTTCATCATAAATACAACATAAATCCTTAAGTTTAGTTAGTAGGCGATAAACCTGAAGAGAGGTCTGCCGCCATGCATAGTGCTGTAAGTTCTTCTAAGGTCTTAAATCTTGGTAAGTATTTAAAACAAATGTTTTCAGAGCTAGATGATCAAACTATTCACCATGGTTAATACGTTTGTTTGTGCGAACGATACTTTAACTTTTTCACTAATCCTATACAAGGCTATATATTTCATGAGCTTGTAACCCGAAGTGAAGATGTTGGGACGTTGTGATCCACTTTTTTTTCTCATTCTTGCAGGAAAGTTGTGAATTATTTAGCGCTTTGTACAAATCTTGGTGTCATAATGCAGTTGCAACATTCTCGCTGTGTTTATTAACTCAAACTTATCAACATGGATGTGATGTACTCATGATGTTGTATCCTTTTGTATGTATCACGTTCTCCTTTTTCCTTAGCGAATTATCAATTAATTACTTTAAGGGTTGCTTTCCAGTTACTCGTTTTTGGCCCGCACGCAAGTACACGCACGAACTCGCAAGTACACGCACGAACTCGCACGTACACGCACGCAAACGTATAAATCCTTCAAAGTTTTATAATTTTTAAAAAACACACCAACGAATACTCACGTAATTATATAAAATTCAAAACGCTATATAATTCGTCTTGCGGTTGTTTTTAACATAGATTTTATTGCAATTTAAACTTTTATTCGTGCTCGTCAAAAAAACATGCGAAGCTCAAAAGCAGCATTGACGCAGGCGTCCTCCTTTGAGCAAGGATTTCCTCTCAAAAAGCTTTATTTCCAATTATTGTACTGTGTTTTTCCTTGATTTCTTCTGTTAGCGGTGATTTAGAAGTTCACGTTGATTTTTTGGTTCAAATAGACAAGTTAGTTCAATTAATAGAATCACCGATATTTACATGTAAGTAGAGTGAAATTGTTGAAATAATTTTCCAGTCTTGGAATTTTGTAGCTATTTTATATTCAGAGACGATTTCCCTTCTTTTTTTCTAGACTTAAGGCTCCAACTTCTTGACACCCAAAACAATTTTTATCTCTTGAAATCATTGTATGGTCTCTTAATGTTACTACCCCAAAGCGAAGCATTCACCACGTTACGTCACCGGCTGGATTGTGTCCCTAACGGACATCTATTACAAGCGCCTCAAATCAAGTGAGCCAAAGTTCAACTACATTTTCTTGTGTACAAAACTATAGTATATAACAAATCCAAACAACCTGTGGAAATAGTATACAGAAGCTTGCAAAATATTCTGATGAAAATAGCGCTACCCGTTGTACCTGTTTCACTAAACAGGCGTACGTTAAACCCCCTAGTGTATCGAAAGCCTAAGTTTTTTAACGTTGAGGTAATGGTCTGTTGTGTATCTGAGTTGGCGCACTGTAATTCGTACTCTTTCTTTTGCAGATATAAAGATGTTGAAAAACGTGAATTTGTGAAGAAAATTGACTTCACAGCTCTTCGTCAACATTTTAAAAGCATACAGGAAACACACATAACGCAAAGACATGACAAGAAATCATATATGAATGGACTGGAGCCGACCTAACAGTAAGATTTCATATTATGGTGCCTCCCCTCCCACGTATGGAAAAATCCCGTTCCGTCAAATCGCTTGCCGTCCCATTAGACTTAAGTTGGAGAAAACTACATTTCATTACATGTCTGCTGAAGCCATCTTAGTTAAGGGATAGTAAATTATATTGATCATATTCAATATGCATTAGTCATCCATACAAACTACAGTAATCTGTAATTGATCGAATAAATTATAATGATCAGGAAGAGCGAATCATTTCAAGATATTGCATTGTATTCGATGAGACGTTTTCTTCTATTTACAACAGTCTATACGTAGTTTATTCAATGTTTCATCACATATCGTAAACCACAATATCCACAGGCGTGAGGTCCTTCTTGATCCTAATAAAAGATGTAAAATTATTATAAGTAACTTGTTGCTGTTTTCCTTGTTTTATGATTGTACTCACCACAATGGAGTTAAGAACAGTTTGCCAGATTTGCTTAATAAATAGGCTAACAAGCTTCATTAGTGCCATTAAGAAAACAAAAGGCCAAAAAGAAAAAAAAGGCCATTGAATACCAACTTTGGCCTGTTTATTCAGTGAATCTGGCAACCGTGATTAAACATTGGAACTTCTATGAACTAACCAGATTTATGTAGACTTTAGGATGACCCAGAGCAGCATGACCTGAAAGAGAGAATTTTGTTGTTCATTTGTGTCTTCTATGTTGATTTTATAAGGTAAGATTATCATCAGAGTTGCATGCATACCACCATCACACCAAACAACTCTTGACTCAACTTCTATGGGTGGTTCTTCATCAATAAGATTAATAGCAAACTGCTGGTTCACCTAAATGATAAAACAATCAGATTATGACCCCATTAACTTACACAGTTACGATTTCGTCAACAGCACACATTTACGATGAAATCAATGAGTAGATCAATCAATATTTATTGTAATAACTTAGTTTCTGATTACTCTCCAATTATAATCAGTTGCTAAAAGATCGTGTCTCTATCAGTTACCAGTTTTCAGTAATATGACAATCAATGAAATAAGTTGCAACTTTTTCTAATGTAATCAATCAGTTAATCAGAAAATCTTCATTACTATTGAGTTAAAATGTATTTGAAAACCACTTGATGATCCATTAGCTAATCATAGGATTTTCTATCAATCATCTGATCTGATCAATAATATTGATCAAATAATCTGATAAAAGTATGCGCTTTTTATATAGCATACAGTTTTTTCCCTGTTTGTGAAACGAACTCGCTTGTAATCGTCTTTGTCGTACACCTAAAAGTTACAAAACAAAAGACGTTTACAATTACAAGTATGCAGTATAGATGGGTAAACCTTGTTTACATATTTTGATACTTTGCCTGCCAAGAATACGTGCGGACATGATTTTTTGAAAGCTTCAACATACATGAGTTGTTTCATTACATATGCTTGCATAACTGGACTATACAAAATTAGGTGCTCACGCATATTCTTGGCAGGCAAAATATCAATTATGATAAACAAAGTTTACCCATCTATGTACCATGGTATGTACACAGTACACTTTTGTATGTCATACTTTGTAATCAGTTCTACTTAAAATATGAATACCTGGCCAGTGTGAGTGACAGTGTCTGCACTGCCAAGATTTCTAGATGCGGTAGATATAAATACTCGAGCGATATTTGCGTTTTTATAGTTTAAAACTCTTCGAGAAAATATCCTTGATGTACTCGCCATTTTGAATATGGAAGACAAATACAGCGTTGCTACATGAAGTAGTGGCAAGAAAAGCAGTATGGCCGACAAAAAACATAGACGAAAAAGCAAAGATAGGAAAAAAGAAAAAAACAAAGACGAAGTAGAGCTAGTAAAGCACTATGAAACATTGTAAGTATGAAAAACGTATCCATAATGATCTATATGTTCTAGTTATTTGTTTATATTTGCGTATTTAACATGTTTTTGTTATTTCAATTTCAGTTATGAGTCCGCACCCCCCGGGTATGTTCGAGTAAGTATGAAAGTAAACTACTCGGATCTTATATTCTTGAAGTGTATCATAGACGTAGATAAACATTTGCGAATAAGATAGTTTGTCTGCTATTCTTTGTTGAATATCAGCAGAGCCAAATTGCTGTTTATTGATACGTGCCTCACTTTCTCAAAAAATTGCGAGCTGACCTTATTTCCAGGGCTAATTCTACACTACAACTAGCCCTGGGAATGAGGTTGGTAGTGAGCTTATCAATCACCCACTCTGCAACTCTTGTTGCATAGCTTATTACTTCATTTCGTTCAAGAGCTTGGCTACCAAGCAGTGTAGATACTATGTTGTTGAGTATTGTCCTCCAAACACTATATGCTTAAGGTCGAGGAAGAAAAGCCAGAAGATTGTATTCCTGATCTACCTGAAAATGAACAAGCGCGAGATTTTCTATCCAAGGCACCGAGTAAAGGATTATGGATGCCTCTTGGCAAAGAGGTGAAAGTTATGAAATGTAAGCCCTTCAGTTTTTCAGCTCGCGGAGTGATCGACAAGAGCCTTGCTTTGAAAAGCGCACTTTGGTATTGGATGAATTGAAATATTAATTGCAATAGGGCACATTGCTGTTCATTGTTACATAATACATCAAAACATTATGTTTCCATTTTTAAAGTGTTTAATAACTTGTAGTGTCTTTCCACCACATCAGGTTGGAGATGCAAGTCATATGGTCACAGAACTGGAGATAAAGAATGCCCGATGTTTACTTCAGGGAATCAAAGTAGTGAAAGATTTAGAATGGTATAATATGTGCCAGTCTAGAAATCCATTTCAACCAGTTGTCACTCAATGTTTTTGTGGTAACATTCATTTTCAAAGGCTCATGAAGATCCCATGCATGATTTCATTGTAGAGAAAAAGAAAACTGAAAAGGAACAAAGGTACTTTAGTGGCTGGCAATTGTGACCACGTCACCCAGTCACTGTTGTGTGTCGATTTGTATAACACAGAAGGATTATAATTTATGAATATGTTCCCTATCATGTCAATATTTGACAGGTATTTTTATTTACAGAATAGAGCAACTGAAGGCATTACTGGAAGAACCTACCACATCTGAGAGTGACTCTAGCGATGAAAGTAGCGATTCCTCTTCAATGGATCATAAACACAGAAAAAGGAAAAAGAAAAAACAAAAAGCAAGGAAAGATGGTCGAGATTCGAACAGTAGTCCACGCAAGCATAACAAGAAGAAACGACAAAATAGGAAAAGTGGAGACAGTCGTTTGGAAAGTGACTTGAATGACAGTTTGGACAGGAAACATAAAAAACACAAGAAAGAAGAAAGCAGAGCAAGGAGACAGTCGTATGAGAGTAAAAGATCTTTGAGAAATTAAAATAGCAAGAAGCAAACTAGGGAGAAAGGAAGCAAAAGAAATGGAAGTAGTTAAAGATTTTTCTTGGGGTTTTCACATCTTTACCATAAAAATGCAAAATTTTATTAGTAAGTTGGTGAAGGTTTTAGAATCTTGGAAAGTATCTAATACTATATGATGATCTTGATGTTGGTTTTTCTGATCGATATGTGCAACTGGATGGCTTGCCAGTTTCTACCAGGGCGCATGCACCAGCAAGTGGACTTAAACCTTTACGATTTTTTTTAATCCATTAATGAGATTATATGAGATTAAGATTTGACTGTGCTCATGACAATGACAATCAGCTAGACCATAAACAGGTAAACTTTGCATTCTTTTGACAAAGCGTTCATTTCTAGCACACCAAATAAATCTGCAATAATTTTAGTTCTGATGTGTAAACTTTCTGACAATTTTCTAGACAATGAAAAATTACTAGAATTCTACAAAACTGATCCAAGATGGCAGCGAAGCCGGCATATTCTAGCAGTCCTGTTTCTGTCATTTATGCCCAAAGTTGGCCGATACCAAAGTCAAATTGTCAACGCTTCCCTGCTAAAAAGAACAGGTGATACTTCTTATTTGATTTGTGCATGCAAAACTCGAATAAAAATTGTCTTATTAAAGTATGTAAATTATTCACGTCGGTACAGGTCAGTAAGTTAAGGCTGTAATCAGATTTTTAACCGGCTTAAAAGCAGTGAATTTTTTATCTTTTCATCCCTAGTAACAGCTGGAAGAACAACATTTTTTCGCCATGGCTTTGCAAGCCAAAACAACATACAACAAGATCTCAAAAAACTGCTAGCCAAAAATATAAGGTATAAAGTGAGAGTTTAGAGAGTTTAAAAGTTTGGTATTCTATATACATATATAAGTATTATAGATATTCATGATTTGTGCTGTCTCTTCTGCAATAATAAGTTTAATAATTGTAGCTTGTATAAAATTGTCAAGAAATTCAACATGTCTTTATTCATTTTCTTTTATTTAGCCTACTTCATGGGCAAGTTCGATGTTGAAAAAAAACTATTCCGAATGGCTTCAAAATGCTGTCCATGATGATGTCATGCGTGGTACATGAAAATGTTCAAAGTTTTAATTTTAAATCATGTCACCAACTGTCTGTTAGCTCACTTGTCTGTCTGTCTGTCTGTCTGTCTGTCTGTCTGTTTGTCTGTCTGTTTGTTGTCTGTTTATTTCTTTATTTATTTGTTTGTTTGCTTGTCTTTTTGCTTGTTTGTTTTTCCATTGATTTGTAATATAGCAAGACTTTTTTACAAGAGCAGTAAAATGTTCACTGTCTCCCATTTTTGTATAGATATGGCTAATGAGTACAAAATGACATTGGTAAGAATGCCCTGCTTTCCTTTTTTCACATTTCACTTTTTCTATGACATTGCACATTCAAAAAAGTATTTAATGTTTTTAGCAAATGTTTAAGAAACTAGAAGAACAAGTTAAAGAAGTTGACGAACAATTGAACTCTGGTCGAAAACCTCATTCATTCAGAGTGTGTAGTATATCTATAATAAAAAAGCACTGTGAAAAAAACCTACACTGTCATAAACTATTTGCTGTTGTTTTCATAAGTTGGTAGTTGGTTTACATTTTGTGTTTTTTAAACTAGCATTATTTTAGCAGCAGAAGCAGATGTCTAATGAGAACATATACTCCAGAAATTCCAATGACTAATGAAGCCTATCAACCATGTAACAATTTTGGTTTCGAAAGGGATCAACGTCGTTCTCCAAGCCAATCCAGAACTCACAAGTATGTCAAAATGATAGAAGTTCACTTAAGCCACTGAAGCGTGGTCTCATTCTCCATGTTCACAAGGAAAAATAGATACTTTTTTAAAACGATTTATTACTCAAAAACGTGTAATGGCAATGTTATGTAAATCTCTTCTTGTGTATTAGGAATGAGGAAAAATCTCACAGCATTGCTTCCAAATCAGAACATGAAATTTGGCTTCAGTCAAGGTTGGAAATGTTAAAACCAAAAGACTGGAGAATCGAAGAGACAGTTGATAATGATAACAGAACTGATTATGATAATGAAATTGATTGTGAAAGAAAGACTTTCCGGTGTCAAAATGATGACTTCCAAGATGAAATGGACTCAGTTTACAGTGATAGTTCATGGTCCAGTTATTGTGAGCTCAGTGATGAAGATACCCATGTCGGCTTTGGGTATATTGATCCGATCCCAGAAAACTGGCGAGAAAGGAAATTACGAGAACTTGAATTGGAATTTTCAGACAACAACGAAAGCGATCCTTTTATGGTGAGATTGTTGCAGTTACGTCGACTTGAAATTGAAACGGTTGAACAGGAAAAGAGAAGCCGAAAGGTGGAAGAAACTTGCGAAAGTTTGCCGCTCGTGGAGTTTGGATTGAAGGAGAAAAATAAGGGCAAGAAAGGAAATGATGGGAAGAAGTCAATTAGTGGCAGCATGAAAAAACAAAGTTCAAAGATTCTTGATGGGAATGTTGAAAAAAGCTCAAGAAAAATTGTGAAAAAATCTAGTGTAAGCTCTTCTTCGTTGCGCGATTTTGAAAAATGTTTCCCTAGCAAGGAAATGAAATTAAGAAAAGCGGATAATGTTGATGAACAAAACTTGACAAAAGAGGCCAACTACAAAGACCTTGGCAGTAACAAAAAAAACACAGCAAACAGCGAGAAGAAAACGAAGGGTGTCAAAGGTAGAAGACGTGTTCAAAGTTGTAAAGGTAGACCATTGCCTAATCGGGCTTCTTATTCCTCTTCAGTAACTTATGATATATTAGAACTTGCAGTCTCGTTTGATCCACCTGGCAAAGAGCGCATGAAAGCTAACTCTCGTCCAGTTACAGCCAAATCTGCAAAATCTAAAGGCTTGTTACCAGGCAAGAGTATGTTTTCTCAGCGCAGATACTCCTTAACTGCTGATCAGGGTGTGCAATCAAATAAAAGTGATTCAACAATCGGCAAGTCTAGAAGCTCCGGCGCTAAGAAATGTGGCAGTAAAACAAGTAAACGCTGCAGCAGTTCAAAAATTTAATGTTTTACATTGTTTGTGTACAAACTTGTAAGTTATACCTGTTATAATATTGCTAATATTTAAGAAGATTTTATATGTTGAAAAGTGTGAGTTGAAATCTGATTTTTTAACCATGGTTTCGATAAGTTGTAATTTATCTGTGATATTCTTTGCTCCAAAGTCGCTGACCTTTGAAAATTACCATTTTCATTCAGAAAACATTGGTCGCAATAGTTGCAAAAATGTGACTGTACTACTCAAAAGCTGTTTTCTTCACCACATTGCACATGTGCCGATTGGATTGTACAGCACCTCAAAGAGTTCTAGACTGGTGTCAGCTGTAATCTTTTGATGCATTGTTATCAAAGGTAATGTTGAGGCATAATGAAAGACTGTCGTATACTAACAAGATTGCCAAGGAGGTGAACTGTACTACCGGAAGTCAATTGTACTTGTAAACATTAACATATCAACAGTGATTGCATTAAATTAACAATGGCAAGTGCAATACAAGATAACTACATTGTTCACGATAATAAAGTATTTGATTAAAGAAAAGGCGTTTGGCAAATAATAACTACACAACTACGCAATGCAAAACACAAAGTTCAAAAGATAGATTTTCAAAAAGTTAGAAATTCTTCAAAAATTCTTCGGCACATATACGCGCTCTTGAGTTTACTGCTAGTTTCATTTCGCTTATTTCTTTATCGATATCCTCCATGTATTGAATAACAAAGTCGACAAGCTTGTGTTTGTACATTTGCTCCGTGTGGAAATTGGTTATGAGAAAGCTGATGTCGTAACCGTCCACTGGTTTCCGTCGCAAAATAATGAAATGCTCCGCACGTTGCATCATAAATCGCATAAATTTCTTGCAAAGGATCTTCTCAATTTCATCAGCTTGCTTCACGGCAATGCTCACCCGAATCGAGTTAACAGAGCCTTCGATTAAGACCTTTTCTTTCTCGTTTCGGCTCACAACCAACGGTGTCAACAACAACTCCTTTCCGCTCCGCACTTCGACTTCGGGTTTGTTGTGTCTCTCCACGACTTGGGAGTTGAAATTCTCCAGACACATGGCAGCAGTTAAAGTCGACCTAACTGCATTTAGGTACGGTTTTAGTGTAGTAGCCATAAGGAAGAGAACAAGCAGAAATTTTGTTTAAATTTTAATACTATTTTCGACTTTTCACTCTTGCTTCTCTTCCGGACTGACTGACTGATTGCACACTCCCTGCGTGCTCATATGTTTCACGTGAATCCGCTGCACTTATTTGGCAATGGGACCATTAAAAAATTCTTTAAAATATCATTTATTTAACAACATTAGACACAGAGGAGGTATATACAGAGAGTTCACTCAAGCGAAAATCGGTCACACGGACTTTTCGCGGGGTTTTGGCCATAC
>JAODVM010413010.1:0-10288 GCA_025400095.1 Phenganax marumi
ATTTCCCGCGCGTAATAGAAAAATATACAAAATTTGCCAAATTTGTACGGCTATATTTTCCTTATTTTACAACATTTCGTGCCCACACTTAGCAGTTTTACTAAATGCAGGAAGCTCTTTCAGGCTGTCGTAAACGATTTTCATAGTTCAAAATTTTTCGAAATTAGGTGTATAAAGTTAAAGGTCCATTGGATTCCAACAATGCTTATTTTTGACGTCACATTAGTTTTACAGCAATACGAATAAAATTTGTTGAAACTTCAGACATCGTTTTCTCTTTTGCGTACCATCGAAAATCTTTGTCATTTTTTGATTAATTTACAGATAAAACTAACCTTACCCTAATGCTTGTTTGGCGATTGGGAAACGTATAAAACATGAAAATTTTTGATGCAGTCATAACAAGTCGTATATTATACCAAGTTTTGAGCGCGTGCTACGTATACAATTAAATAAAACATTTTTAAAAATCTTTTTATAGTTGCTGGGTTTCAATCAGCGGTGTTGGAACAATTTGGGGTTATGGTGCTCCAGTCTTTGCCATGTTTATAGTAAGTATATGCGCAGTTTAGTTGCTGGGAAACTTGTTCCAGGTTTTGCTCATGGTATGGAGTGAGATATTACAGAAAACTAAAACTTCATACTTGTTACTAGATTCTACTTTAGCTGTTGCATGAAATCTATTATATAAATCTCAGCATTTTTTTCTTCAGGTGAACATCGCTGTCCTTGTGTATCTTTTACTTCCCATTGTTAAAGCCAAATATGATTGCGGCAAATTGAGGCGAGTGCGAGTAAAGATTGAACCAAAATGTATCAAAATTGTTGTCCTAAATAACTTTGCCGAATTCTCATTATTAGCAGGTTTACTGATTATACATTGTAGGCCAAGGATCTTCAAAGAATTTCTTATCAATCTTTCCTTCATTGTCACTTGGTGTTTGGGTGTCAAAGTAATTCTAGATGATAGTTTCTGCAGCCAATACTTCTTCTGCATATCCCTTGTAGTGCAGGTAAAGATGATCTTTTATTGAATTTCAGGCAGCATCGTCTTTAAATTGTCGGGCAGCGTTCAGGTTGTGCGGCTGTGCGCAAATAGACCTTTCCGGTAGTTTCGTCACCGAGCTACAGATTTGAAGCTGAGGGCCCAAACTTTTTTTTCTCTTCTATAATACTTCGCCCTTAGCCTCACTTCTGTGTAGCTGTGACGTAGCTACCGAAAAAGTAATTTGATGCCTGCGGGGCAATTTGTTCCAAAACTATTTCTAAAATGATGGATAATCGTAGA
The DNA here is from genome assembly GCA_025400095.1 of Phenganax marumi. NCBI lineage: Eukaryota > Metazoa > Cnidaria > Anthozoa > Malacalcyonacea > Clavulariidae > Phenganax > Phenganax marumi. The sequence continues at coordinate 1,289 of JAODVM010413010.1, forward strand.
TTTCTACCCGGAACCTTAGAGTTTCTTGCGGAACATTTTTGTAAAACTGTTTCTTTGGCAAACGCTTAGTTGGAAAGTAATACGTTTTGTCAGGAGGAAACTGTTTCTTCATGACAAGTTAATAAAACAAGGCGAGCATCTTGATGCTGCTCCTTATCTGCAGTTCTGTGTACCTCAGTTCTTGTAAAGACACCTGGTTTTAAGTATGAATATATTCATGCACGCATGTCGACTGACTGTACTTTTTGACATGATTTTACAAAGTGAAAATTGATGTAGGTATAATTGATTATATTCTAGGGGGCTATCAACTACAATGTCTGCCATGAGGTAGGTTGCATTCAAGTGAAACTTTTAGCCTTTATACGTATCCTAGCTTGCACTACAGGCCGGTTTACACCAGTGGTTTGCACTAGCGATTTTCGAGGCGATTTTTCCCACTTTGAAACATATCACAGAGTGAGTTACCGATCCACATCATGCTACTTGGGGGACATTCAGATCAGTGAATCCACTCACATCTACTCAAAATGAGAAAAGTTGGCATAGAAATCGCGCCAGTGTAAACAGGTCTAAGTGTCTGTCCACATTGTTATTGCGAAAGCAGAAAATATATATTGTACAAAAACTTAATGTTATTCAGCCCACAGAACTGTTCTCAATAGAAGAAGACGTAAACACTGACAATGAGGGTGAGAAAGAAGAGTGCAGTAAATCAACAGAAAAAGCCAAAAATGAAAAATTGGAAGAGCAAGAGGATGAACAAGTAAGAAAATAATCCAACATCGGTGCAACATTGTTGGATCAACGATGTTGCGTCAAGGCCCATTTACACAGGCGATTTTCGATGTGATTTCTCTCGTGTTGAGCAATGAAATAGAGTGGACAACTAGCGAATATACTTGGTCCAACACCTGAATTTCGCAAATGTACTAGCCAGTCAACCTACTCGATCACATACGCTAAGAGGAGAAAAATCACAGCAAAAATCGCCCGCGGAAACGGGGCTTGAATGTTGCGTAAAGGCCTTCAGTTTATAGTAACCACTTTCATTCAATCATTTATTCCAATATTGCGACCATTTTCACTCAATCAAATAGTCGAGTATTCCTGAGCAATATTGTGGAAAGTGAGTAGAAAGAGGCTAGATCATAATAAGAAGAGTGGAAACCTGCCACTACCATATAATGTTAAGTTCCTCCTGTCTCAAAGCCAAGATATCATAGTCTTCATTAAAGTTTTTCGGCAAAGTTGATGGTATACATACATACAATTTCTTCTTTGTGTTTAGCAGCCACCACGTCTGACGGTAAAGACGTTGAAGAACTTGAATATTTACAAAGAAAATGGAGTATTCGTCATCGAGGCGTAATTTTGGTACATTTATTGAGCACAAGACAGTCTGACTGAAGAGTTCTGGTATCTGTGATATACTATGGCACTCTCGGGCTGCGTTTTCAATTGCAGCTATATATGCCATTGATGCAATAGAGCTAATGTTTCCGTCTGCTAGCTAAAACTAGTTAGATCTCCGGATGGCCCTTATTTTGCTAGTTTACTTCGCTACCTTCAATTAGGTTACTAGCATTGCTCAACAGTCATAGTAAAATATGTTAGTTTACACAATCAAAATATCTTCGATCACGTGTGTGACAGCTCAAGACCTTTTTGAGCATGATGTCACAACTATGATCATAGAAACGTTGACGTAGCCATGCAGTTGCTAATATGAACGCCAGGTTTGCTATTCTCTATCTATTTTTTGCAATATTTATGTTTGTTTCTTATTATTTTATTCTGTCAAAGTACCAGCGAAAACAACTCGGCGGAATCAAAGAACTCTGGCTATGACTACACCTCAAAGTATATTTGGGTCATCGATATTCCAATTTAGCCTTGACAAAGCTGGCCACATCCACAAAATTTGGTGCGATTCCCGACGACGATTTTTCGCGGCGGAACCAAGAAACATAGCATAAGCATGTAACCCAACTCGTACCCAGGCGCTTTTGTTACTGCGCGGTTTGACGCAAACGAACAGTGGCAGAGCAGAATTGTGCGTCCCGCACGATGCACACATTATATAGAGCCTATATCAGCACCTGAGAAACACCTGGGAAGGAGGCTGGTTTGCTGCATGTATAATAGGCCAGTCGAGAATCCTGATTCCTGACCCTATTATTAGCTTTACTTTTATTGGTGACCGTAACATAAAAAATGGCCGTGATTTTCAACTAATTTTTGGCAGCGAAAAAGATGGAAAGATACGGCAAAATCTCGAATCTAGAAATGTCATACTTTCACGAATTTTACAAAGCCACTGCGCAGAAAAGTTCCTTCGTGAGTAGTTCCTCACAATTAATAGCCAAGTTGAATCGACCTCTGAGCAACGTCTGACTACACCACAAGATTTATACTATGGCTAAACTGTCTCTAGACACACAGAATTCGGCTCGGAGCAAGTCTGTGAGTCATATCCACTGGCAGATAAACATCAGTAAAAATGATGATGTATCTGTTAATGGTTATATCGAAAGCACATCATTTATGCAGTATTCTGTTTAGCGGCGGTATAACAACGACGCATGCGCCAGCTCGTCCAGTGTTCAACCCCTTTACTTGCTCCCATTCGTTTTTGACTGGGTCGTAACGCTCGACGTCATTTAGATACCTAGTCCCATCATAACCCCCCACAGCATAGACACTGTTCCCAAGCCACGAGACACCCACGGCATCACGGCAGTTGAGCATGGGAGCTAGCATCGTCCATTCATCTGACTTTGGATCATACCTCTCGACTGAGTCAAACTGTCTAGATGTATCTTGACTAGCCGGAGCATCGTGACCACCAACAGCATACAAGTAACCATCAAGAACGGTTACTCCTACACCTGAAGTGACATCAAGCCATAAAAAAGTTTAGACCCACTATGAACAATATTTTGCTCAAATATACTAAATTTCTTGTTGTTGGACAGAACTGCGCACAATATGCAAGACCCTTTCAATCGTATCGAACGTATATGTTAGCTAAGTATTCAAAATTATACATCGGGCTTCCAACAACGCTAACGAAAGTATCTAGGTACATAAAAAAACACTTTCGACTTCAATAGCTGCATATACGACTGATGCACTATATATCACAATATCAATGCATGAAAAGGTAAGTTTAGAAGCACGATTCCTCGCCTAAAATATGTGCAGTCCCTGACCTTGCAATAAACCGTAAATACACACGAAATTATCTTAATGTTTTTTCAATATTCTATGGTGTAGAATTTAATTTAGCTACCTCCTCGACGTTGCATCATTGGAGAGATGAGGGTCCATTTATTTGTGTGTGGATCATAAACTTCAGCGGAGTTAAGACAAGAGCATCCATCTCTTCCTCCAACAGCATACAGTTTACCTTCAAGTACAGCTACACCAACAGTACTTCGTGATGTACTCATTGCCGCAACAAAACTCCATTGACGAGTCTGAGGATCATATCTGAGATAAGAAAATATTTCACGTACTATACAATCAAGAAGGTCACATCAAATTCGAAAGTAAATGTTGCATTTATCGAGACAAATTGACGTTTCGAGTGCAACTCCTACAATCCCACTATTTGCTTCTAGTCGATGAAGAGCTGTCGGTCGAAACTTCCTACAAGAGTTTGTTTGATGCCAGTACTAGATTTGACTTCCACAACCACTGAATATCACCACAGATAACCACGGCCAACCAAAGAAATATGCCTTATCTACGTACTAAGTTGATCAATCCACGGTGAACCAGAGTCGCTGTAACGGTGGTGGAAATCAAATCTGAACCTTGCCAATCTCTTTCGAAAACAGTTCAAAACACGCGTAGTTTAGTACTCTGCGCATGATTGTTATTCATTGCATCATTGCTATACTGTGTAGACTATGGCTGAAACTGTATAGAATTGCGCATAATATTGTAACAGAACTCTTTCTCTAACAGTAGTACTTTCTCGTCCTGCATGCTCAATATATCGTATATATTAAAGAAAATCATATTAGTACACATCGTACCTTTCAACAGAATTGAGATACGACCATCCATCATGGCCACCCACTGCATACAGAGGTCCACCTAGCACTCCAACACCTAAGCCATGACGATGAATGTTCATCGGTGTCACCACGGTCTTTTCTTTCGTTAGCGGATCAAAACAATCAACTGTATTCAATGTTTTCAAACCATCCCTTCCTCCAACAATAAATAGTTTGTTGTCCAACACAGCCACACCAAACTGAAGACGTTTGTTTCCAATGGTCGCCACTGGTGTCCACACGTTACACCGTAAGTTGTAGCACTCTATACTAATAGCACCTTTTGACCCTTCAGTACTGCTACCTATAAAGAAATGTTATAATGGTCAAAGTTTGACTACTTCACACAAAAAATATCCTGTATTATGCCAACAGCTACTGGTGTCCATACACTGCACCAGTTGTACCGTTCCAAACTCATAGCATAATATATTGTATTTTAAATAATTTGCTGATCGAAATTTTTAATATTCTCTTAAAAAACCCAGCGCAAACAAAATATAACATTATAAGTTTACCTTTGACATTCCGATTTCCCTGGTATGATTCCACTCCTTTAGAAAAATAGGTTAAACAAAAGTAAGGAACTGTGGAACACCAGCAATGATCAATGACAAGTGTACAAGTGTTGGAATGCAGTGCATAGTAGTTGCTACATTAGTGCATCACAAATACCTCCAACAACATACAGGAGACCAACATTTGACTTTCGAGGCCTTGTTCGTGAGTTCTGCATTTGAGCACGTCTCTCTGGTAATAAATGATATTTCATTGCTTCCAATAAGAGCTCCTTGCCACAGTCACTCACAGCAAATACAGGTGATCTCTCTACACGATCTGTGAGTAATTTACAGCTCATTAACGGCAAACGAATGTTCTTCAGCAACTTGTTTATAAATGGCTTCCTTGTTACACTATCAAACTGAACCCATGTCTCCATTGCAAAAAATACATCTTCCTCTGAATTCACATTCAAGTCATCACTGGCAAGTAATTCCACCAGTTGGTTTCCACTTATTATCTGGAATTCCTTGCTCTCAACAACCTAAGAAAGGAAAGCGCAAGCGGATTAGTTGATGAATGGTGATAACTACATGGGAATCATTGCTTGCACAAGTAAAATACACAATTTTTTGATTCATGTATTAAAAACAATGTCAGAAAATTTTTAAAGCCTATTCACACTTGTGATTTTTGCTGCGATATTTTTCCATATGTGACTGAGCCAGTAAACTGACAATGACAAAAGTTATCAATCAAGCTTGTTTGTCATTTCTCTATTCTGTCATACCCTTCAACATGAGGAAAGCTGTTGCAAGAATCACTAGGGTAAATGGGCCTTCAAATTGTTTTAGTAACATTAACCATGAACACTTCGTTAACCTGAAGAAATTTCTCCTTGGTGAATTCATCAGCAGCTGTAAAAAGTCTTTCACAACCATGACCCTCTGCAAAAGCTCGTATCCCTAGACAATTTGTTGAATGTAGATGTTGCTCCATGAACTCACAGCACTTTTGTTTCACAGTCTCAACTTGTAATAAACACGCCACTGTAAGCAAGTTCTCTACATTATCAACACAAATTTCAAGTTTTCCCGTGTATGCGTAATCTACAATAGCAGCTAAAGCATCTGGATCAACATTTCTTAAGTGTACATCTTCTTGAACTGTTTCTGCTAGCTCGCCGTTAAACATAGCGTTGAAATAATCACTAAAGCCAGCCATAACAACACGATGTGCTCGAATTTTTCTCTCTCCTGCTATCAGTGTCACATCGCAAAGCTGAGTGTTCCCCCGAAAAGTATTCATTCTTTTGAACGTTGACAATAAGTCGTTGGGACAAGAATACCGAAGTAAATCGCTGCTTTCATCCATAAGCAGAAAGAAGATAGTTTGAGACAGCTGCTGGAAGTATTGAACAAGAAGCTGTTCGCTCACCAAAGACAAACAAAACTTGAGGTAAGTGGTAAAAACGTAAAACAGTAATTAACTCGCACAACTAATGAGTACAACACATTCTGTCAGTCAAAACAATGGGGAACTTATTTCCATCCACGAAACGATGTAGCTTCTTTGAAGACTATAAGAAGGAAATTCGAAAACAATCAATATTCCTACCATCACTGAAAGAAATTACTCTACTACAAGTTACACTTTACGTTACTGTAAAAGAAATTTCAATTCTGACCGTGGCAGTCTGACTTAAACAAGGCAGTGACTTGAAAAGACTCAATACTTCATTTGTCAATTTGATAGATGGAATTATGACTTCCTGTCTGTTGGTCGAATATGCGAATGAAGTTGTGAAGTTGTTGAAGCCTATGGTTGAACCATCGGTTGAACCAATGGGTTGAAGTCACCGAAACCTCTGTGGTTGAAAGTCATGTTGAAAATGCATAAACACTGTCAATCATGATAATATATGACGTCATATCAATTTGAGAGATGGAATGAAAGGATGAGTATAAGAATCACATGATGATGTTGTGAAACCCTTACATCTTACAAGTTAACACATCGTTTTCTTCACAACAAGGTCGTAATATGAACCAAACGTGAGAAACTTTACTGCTTGTGTTTTCCATATTTTCTGTAGTATGGCCAGCAAACCGTCTCTTCTAAAAGTCGTCATACTGGGAGATGGAGGGGTAGGAAAATCGTCGCTTATGAATCGTTTTGTTAGTGACAAGTTCGACAGTCAGTCGTTTCATACGATTGGTGTGGAGTTTCTAAATAAAGATGTCACGGTAGAGGGAGGTTAGTTTGCGTAACACTGCTATTTTTCTCGTATTCTAATTCTTTTGTATAAATTTCTTAAAACAAAACGTAGAAACAATATATTAATAGATTGAACAACAAAAATAAATTAGTTTTGGTTAATGTGAGTTGATATGTCACTGATAAATTTTAAATTTTTATTTACTTGTTCAGTATTCAATAGTTCTTTGAATGTTTAATGTTTCATAGTGATTTAAATAGCTAATATAAGATTTTGTGGAAACACCTGGTAAATTTATTTGTGCAAAGCTTTCAGTCAAACCAATGCAACAATTCCTTCTAGTGATTCCACTCATTCACGTATGCTATGACAAGAAAATGCCACCAAAGCCTATATTACGTTAGTTTGGCCTGAATTAAATTTTTACCAACAAGACGAGAAAAGAATCAAACAAGATTAAATACCTAATGAAGTTTTTCCGTACATTTTGTCCCTAACTGTGCATCAGTATATACTACACCTTTTGTGTACTAATTACAGGCTACGTTTCATCTCACATTTTTGCGGGCACGTAGAACTTTAAATCTTGTACTGTAATATTTGGTATTTTTGAGAAGTGTGTTCATTCAGATCAATAAATTTTAAAGCTGATTTTATTACAATTTAATTTTAGCCTCTAGTTTCATGTAGGTGCCCCTAAAAATCACTTGTTTTTCATAGGCATAAGCACGTACATGCACATGTAAAACTATAAATTTTTCAGATTTCGCTTTTTTTTAAAGTACCAAGTAACACCAGTAGACATGTAATCACAAGTGTAAGCTTCAAATTCTGTACATTGGATTGTCTAGTTGGGACAAACTTTTTTTAAGATTACAGAGGCTAGTATTCCTTTTTGTCTTCCTAAAACTAGTTTACAGTCTCCTGAGCTAAACTATAGCTGGTAACAGATTCATAGAAAAAGTAATAGTAAGCATACAGAAGTCCAAAAAATATTGTGACCAAAATAATTTGGCTGTTACCCATTGCACAAAATTGGGTTCTGTTGACCTCTGTATTTAAACTTTTACATGCGTGCACCTTTTGCATGGAAAATGCATCAGTAGAAAACAGTTTAGAGTTCATATAGCTCTATATCTTATTCACATAATTCTCTTTTTGAAATATCAAGGTACATTTACTCTTCAAATTTGGGATACTGCTGGACAGGAAAGATTTAAAAGTTTGCGCACACCGTTTTACCGAGGCTCAGACATTTGTTTGTTTGTATTTGCTGTTAATGATAAACAGAGTCTTGAAAATCTCACTCAATGGAAAAAAGAATTTCTCTATTATGCCGATGTAAAGGATCCTGAGAACTTTCCTTTTCTTGTGTTGGGCAACAAGGTGGACATAGAGGACGAACGAGTGGTAAATGATGATGAAGCAAAGCAGTGGTGTGAGATGAATGGTCAACTACCTTACTTTGAAACAAGTGCCAAAGACAATACCAATGTTGACTTAGCTTTTAGCTCCTCTGTTAAAAGACATTTAGAATTGGAACAGAGATTAGATAGACAAATGAAGAGTCTTACGCCGGGTGGAGTAAATCTTTCCAGTCATGCAAACAAAAAGAGACCATCGTCATGCTGTTAGTGTCATCTAGAGTCTGTTATAGTAGTCAAGTAACTAGTAATAAATAGTTGTGCCAATAATATTATTATTATGAGTAACAAATTTCGTGCTAACATGGTGGTAGTGACACCACACAATCAGTACATTCATATTATCAATTACAATTTTACTGTCCTTCGTGCTTCACATATTTTCTCTATTCACCTTGATTGTGTGATCAAAATTAAGTTTTTTAAATTGAAGTGGAGAAGTGTCAAACTTTTCAGATACGTATTGCATTTACTGATCTAATGTGAGATATCTATGCTGAGACAACGTTTTCCCCTATGGTTTTCCAAGACAACTAATTCAATACGGCCATACAGCAGTTCTTTTCGATCGAACCACTGAGGCACTCACCGAACGTTTAATTAACGTGACTTTAGGACGTCATACCCATGGTCATGGGTCATACCCATACCAGGCTGCTCCATTTACTCCGGATAACGCTAATGGAGTGGAATAGAACACGGTCACATGACTTTTCGGAACGGTTCTGGCTGCCCCAACTTTGAAGTAGGGGCAGCTGGAACACAACATGTGACACTGCCCATTTTCACG
>JAODVM010413021.1:0-10288 GCA_025400095.1 Phenganax marumi
GTTGCTTTCAGGGCGTTGTCATACTTTCGGCTAAATACCACGTCCTGAGCAGCTGAGACTAATCGTCACATGAACAACTCAAACCGGGGGATCTTACGCAGAAACAAAAAGCGCCGTGCCTCCAACAGCTGGAACGTCGAAATCGCCGATTTTTGCAAGCGAGCCATCCAGGAGCAGTCGGCTTGGCCACTGTAGGCTCTGTAGGATTCATGCTTCAACATCTTGTCTCTCAAAAGCTGGCGATCGGGTTCTGTCATCCCGCTCTTGGGAAGCAGAATGTCGAAAAAGTACTCCAAGACCTGCCAGGGATGTTTAATCAAAAAAGTTTCACAATCATTAGACAACACAAAGAGTTGCAAGAGACCCACGTGATGCTTGTCGCCGGCCAAAATGCTTTTGGTGATGTCAGAAGCTTGCAGTAAGTCATGCTGCAGCCAGTCCCACAGACACTCAAGCGACCAATCTCGCATGTGTGCATTGGACGGCTTCGTCGAAGCCACATGCAAACGGCTCATGTGATGAAACGGACTTCTGGTGCCATAAGCGGTCTCCATCTCTAAAAGGATCTCCACCGCGCGCGGTGAACTCAAGATTCCCTTTTTCACTGCCAGGGCCTGACTTATCAGGTTGGCCGTCAGGCGACCATCGTCTTCACCATCCTTTCGACCACCGCCCTGCACCGAGGCCAGCCCAAGCTTCACAAACTCTTGCGCCAATTGCGCGGGCTGAAGCCGTCCCTTGCATGCCGGATGATCTTCACAAATCATTCGAAATTGTTCGATTTCGATCGCGGTTTGCATGGCTGACCTTGACAAGGACTCGTGGTCCTGTCTCACGGTCTGTCGGCGGTTGAAGGCCTTCACCCAAACACGGTCAGGTTCGTGCTCGGAGTTGGAGTCCAAGATAGACACGGGAATGCTGAGCAAACAACTCTTCCCCCACTGGCCAGTCTCCATGTCTTTTTGCTTCCTGGGCGCGGAACAAAAAATGACCGCCATGTCATGCAAGGGTCATGGGAGAAAACATATAAACAAGATGTTCCAAAATATATCATGTGCAGCTCCGACACCGAATGGCTTCAGCGCAAGCCGCAATCATGCTGTGAACGAGTTCCTCGGGGGAAATCATTTGCAGGTTCTGTGGATTTTCGCTCAAAGACAGTCTGTCGGCCCAGACTTCGACCTGCCGGCCGGTCATGTAGTTCGGCTCTGAATTTGGGTAGTAAAAGTCCGACATGTCGAGGACACGTCTGCGACTCATTGGGATGCCTGGGGTCGGTGAACTGAGCGCATTCAAGGAAAACAGGGACAGGCAGCAACGGTAGACTTGGTGTACCTCCAACGCGTTCTTGCCTTTGTCCACATTATATGGTTCCTGCACCCCTGACAAGGACTTGTCCTTCTCAGTGGAAGACAGAGGAAGCGGCGCTTCCTTTTCCAAACCCGGATACTCCTTCAAAATTGTCTGCAAGTCCGACTCGACGGCTGCGTAGTAAGCTGCGTTCGTTGGGTCCTTCGCCACTGCCTCCGACAACCCTGAGGCTGCTGTGGTGGAAGCAAGCTCCTTCCGCTTTTTCCCTGCAGACTTTTCAGCCGCCGCCGATGGTTTGGAAGCTACTTGGACGACCGCCCTGGTTAGTAACTGTGACTAAGACTTATATTTATTTAGATGACTTAGATCATAGGTTATATTTGACTTATATGTCTCTTATAAGTCATTTACGTAAGTCGACTTAGAGCACTTAACGTATGTGTCCTAAGTGGACTTAGGTCACTTAGGGCTAAGTGGCCTAAGTCACTTAGGGGGGTTACGCTAACTCACTTAAGTGACTTAGGCTAAGTTGCCTAAGTCGATTTAGGGGAGAGCAAAAAACATGTTTCCATGGTGTCAAATACTGTTTTTTTTTGTTTGGGAAGTACGCTTTTTTATGTTTTCGACGCAGCGTTCTTAAAAAACGGTTAGGACCAAAACCCGTATCCACTTCTGGTGGAGCACCTGCAAAGTATATCAAGGCCATACATGGACACGCGTTTACAGTAAAGATTCCAAACAATATGTTATCTACTCATGTTTCTTTACAGTCCCAAGACGTATCCTGAACTGAAAAACCAATACACCTTTGAAGGCGTCATTCTCTACATGTGGCCATTGTCACAAAACAAGAGCCACCCCGAATCCACTGAGTACACCCTTCCAGCCAATGGAAGTTGCCTTGCATAGCTGCCAGCTGCGGACCTGCGAGGGGGTGGGACGCTTACAAAACAGAGTTTACCGAGAAAAGGCTTTAAACACATATTCGTCCAGCACCTTGTTTCTCTGTAGTAAAGCTATACATGAAGAAAGGCTTGCGCAAGAGAGTACACAACATTGTCACACAAACGTCTTGAAAGCTTCTCTGTATAGTGAATGCACTCGCTGACATGGCAGGGTTTTGGTTAATTCGCCCAGAGGGACATGAAAACACCAATTGGTGACATCTATCTTTGGAGATTGGCAGGAGCTCTCAATGAACAAGACGGTGCGTTAGAGACTGCACACCTTTTTCGGTTTTGCGCGCAGACCAGTATTGCAGCCGAGAAGGCGAGAATGTACCCTGCCAGCGTGCCTTTTTGGCACTGCCCTCACACCCACATGGTGTTTGGCGCAACGTAAATGCTGAGGGCAGAGTTCTTTTTGTAAATCAAACATTCTCGAATACAGCCCAGATCGCACAAAGCATGACGTTCAGTCTTTACAAAAACATTGCCTCCCTGTGCGTTCCACAAATTGGCGCATACAAAAGAAGTGTCATCACTGGCAGCAAAGAACATCGCTTCGCCTACTTGCGGTCTCCCATCCAAATCCAAGAGGACAAAATCACCTGCAGTGCTGGACCCTCCAACGCAATAGTGGGCCTGCCGGGCACGGTAGATGGACCCTTGTGTGCCCAAAAGCTGTTGCAAATGCAGTTTCAATGAACCATCCGCAGGCACTGGTTTCACCAACCCAACATGTAGTTGATCGATCTCTTTGTCTTCCAGGTCAGTCAGATTGACATGCAGCACTTCTTTCAAAATGGACGCTTCAAAAGCATCAGAAACAAGAAGTCTCATGTTCTCTGAAAACCTCTTGGCCACTCGATGTTTTCTCTCGTGTACGAAACAGCCTGCAACCACTTTGTGTCTAGCATACATCTCTGGTAGATGCATCAGGTAGTGGTGTTTGGGAACCCAAAGGCTGGAGCCCCATGCTTGCTGATGGCTCTTCACAAAGGCGGTGATGCTACTATCCAGATTGGCAATGATTGGTGCGGTGCATTCTTTCCTGAGGGCCAAGAGTACATCCAACACCCTTGCCAAAGCCATGTAGCTCTCCACCGCCGATGCTACACTGTTGGGCAAAGCGGCTTCGTTCAGGGCCAGGAACGCACGAACCACCATATATGCTCCAAGACCCTCTGAAGCCGAGCACTTTACAGCATCCTCCTGTTTTTTTCTGAAGATGTTCTGGCCTGTCACCGAACGACTGGCACTGCTCGCAGGCCAACAAAAGCCAGCAAAGAATGAGTGAATCTCAGATTGCTGGATTTTACATTGCCTTTTCAACAAGTCCACCAAGGCACCAACTTCAATGTTCCAAACACCGTGGACAAGCAATGTGTGCATGTAATCAAACTGCAGCATGCCCTCCACCTTGATACCATGCTCAGGGCTCGCTGAGCCGTCTCCCAAAATTCCAAAAGGATTGTAAGACCAACCCAGTTTCTTTTCCAAATCTTCGAAAGCAGCCTTGGAGACTGTGCCATGGGTTTGGTGCAATTTTCGAAGTTTTGCCAAAACAGTGTTGTCCCCCGCCCGAACCCACTTGGTCTTCTCACAACTGGTGCTCGGCACCAATGACCTATCACCATAACGGTGCAGGTTGGAAGACTCACTCACCAGGTTCAAGCATAAAGGGCAAAAAAGGATGCCGCTGGCTCCTCGGAAGTTAAACACTTCCTTCAAAGCGACTTCGTCAGCGAGGAACATAGCAAGTTTGGCAAACTTGATGTGGACTTCATCGCCCACCCGCAACTGAACACCCATATGCATATTGATGGGAGAGAAGAACAGTTGTAATGCCTTCTTGACATAACCGCTCATTCCCCCAACCAACTTGTTCACGATGGAGGATCTGGCCAGACCAAGAGTGAACCAAAGCTGGTCCACAGACATTCCAGGAGCACATTTGATTCCCCAGTAAAGAATCTGGACTTTTCGAGTTGCTTCATGTCTCAATTGGTTTCCAGGACTCACTTCGTCGCAATACAAAACAATCCTTGGCTTCACAATGGCACCGCACATGATTCAAATGGAATCTAGTATTTTTGATAACAAAAAATGTAATGCACAGTCAGAGTTGCTCGAATGCATCATTTGGTGAGGTGCCCAGGTCTACAAGGTACTGCTGAAAGTATCTGATGAAAGATGGACATTTCTTGCAGCAAACCTGTAGGAACCACCATGGGTGAACAAACGGAAGCTTCACAGTACCAGTTTTCTTCCCCTTTGTGTCCACACATTCAAACTCCATGTGCGTGATGGCATCCCCAATTGAATTGCTCCAGCTCGCCAGTTCACGCTCCCTGGCTCTTTTCACAGAGCTTCTGCTAACCCCTTCTGGTAGTCCAGCATTTTTGATTTCTTTCAAGACTTCACTCAAAGCAGATTGGCTAACATATCGTCTGCGCCCAATCGCAGCCAGATGGGACATGGCTCAGTTCACACGCATGTGACTTGCAGCACGTGGGTGCTGTATGAAACACAAGATGGACATGCCATGGAAGGATTTGACAAAACAAGATGGAAAGATCCAAAATAAATCTCCTGATATCAATGTGCAAAGGTGCAGTCTCTTTGCAAAAGCCACAGCTTGGTATATACAAGCAAGTTTGATCAAGTATACATTGTTTGGAGCAAGCCCCAGCTCGACAACATGTTTAGTGTTCATCGCGTATCACTATGTACGAACAGAGTTTCCTTTTTCACACTGCTGCTTGGGTTGGTCTCTGATCACGTATGACACCACTGCTTGCCAACCCCCTCATGCATTGGCATCAAAAGGAATCAGGAGGTTTATGCAAACTTGTGTGCAAACAGATTGAACTCTATGCCAATGCAACCCCTGCAAGCAGAACAGCCATGCAGAACGTGTTCCCAGAGACGCATGGGACACATGCGCGAGCATGCCCTGCGCGGCGGGCAAAACCCCTGCCGAGAAGAAAAGGTGCATATGTGCATATATATATATAGCAGCATCCGGCTGGCTTCACCAAGAGAGATATAAAGGACACATTGAGACAATGGTATGTTTTTGTAAAGCAATATGATGCAAGACATGATGTTGAACAACTTGCTTGGAAGCTCACATGTTTTCGGCTTCCTCTATCACAGCCAGCGCCCTCTGCCAAGCCACTGAAGGGTTGCCTTTCCAGTTGACCTTGAGATCGCAACGGTCTGAACTCTTACGAAAGACCCTCCAGCATTCGCCTGCATCAGAACGATGAATCTTGCCCTGCCTGTAGTAGCAAGTAGGGCCACCCTGAGGAATCATGCATGGCCTTTTCTTGGATGCTGCCTTGGCTGAAGCTTTTGCCTTAGCCTTTGATTTGGCCTTAGCTTTTGCTTTGGCCTTTGACTTGGCAGCACCCTTGGCACCAGCCTTGGCTTTTGCCTTTGGCTCACCCTTTGGCCTCTCAGAAAAAGCCTTGTTCATGCGTTCCAGGTGCTCATCCACCTGGCTGTCACCAGACTCCTCACAGGGCAAGGCTGCAGCAGCAGCTCCAACCTGAAAAGGCGGTTTGACAGGATCTTCAGGTTTGGGAGGTTCCTGTGCAGTGGTTGCACCTTCAGGTGTGGGAGGTTCCTCAGTGGCTGCGCCATCCTGAAGAGCCTTGACCTTTTTGGGATAGACCTGGAGATTCAATCTGGTCTTCTCTGAAGGCTGCTGCTGGCCCTGCATGAGCATGTTGTAGAGCATGCCGAGGAGCGGATTTGATGCCATTGCTGCCATATCATGGGACCCTCCAGATGGGGATTGTTTATGTCCCCTCAATGGAGTCAAATCCTTGGAGCTTGCTCTCAGCCACTTGCCTGGTTTGTGAGCTGCTAGCTCCACAGGCATCAGCTCCTGACCCTCAAAAGCTTTGCCGAGCCCAGAGCATGAGCGAGGATCACCTGGAAACTCAATGATCTTGGGTTGCAGGCCCTCCCTTTGGGTCTTCAGCTGCCTTTTCAATTCTTCTAGAAGGGCATGTTTTTCCTGAGGTGTCCCAGCCATGTCGAAACACTCGGCACAGGTTTGGGTAATGTGCCCCATGGTCTTCTCACATGGCATGTACAAGCCAATGGCAATCATGCGCTTCACAATGATGGTCATTCGGGCAAAAGGATGCTGCCCCTCATCGGACAGCAATGCCCTGTCCTGCTTCGTCAAATAGTTCTTGAAGCCAGTCAGTAGCTTTTGGCTGGCTCGGGCACCTTTCCCTGCAGGGGTAGACGAAGCGCTGCATGAAATGGCCTGGCGCAAGGCATTCTTGTGATACTCGCTCAGGCTGGAGAGATGAATCGTCTCTGTGACCTTCCCAGCTTCCTCTAGTGACAGGGCAATTCCTTTCACCTGCAAGAGAAGCTGTTGCACCTGTGTGCTTTCGATGGATTCATACACTGTCGCATCAAGTTTTTTGTTTTTCTCCAGAAAGCTGAGGGTCGCTTTCAAGGAGGTAGTGATGGTCTCCATGCTTGACACAAGTTTCGCACGGTGGTTCTGAACACTTGTCACTTGCACCCAAATCTCGCGCATGACCAAGAACATGATGCGACACACATTCTTCTACATGTGGACATGTGAAGAAACAGCTGTGCAACACATGTCACGTCCAATGAAACAAGTTGTAACGCGTGTTTGTGATAATGACTGTGTCCATTTGAAGAAACAAGTGTTCAACACAGCTCCACTCAGCTCAAACTCTAACCCTTTGTTGCCCTGCTGCGTGGCAGAGTTTGGCGTGCGACGCACTGCCTGGCGTGTTGTTATACACTGCCTTAAAAAACAATTGTGCCATGGGCTGTTCCGGGGTCACGCTGCCATACCATTGACACTTGGTGGATGTATTTGGGGAAAGTCAAACATACAGAGGACCTCAGCCCATCCACAGCTATAGTTACTGACCTAATGGCCACTTCAATGGCCAGTTCAATGGCCAGCAAACTTTTTTAAAACACATTTGGCTATAGCGGCCACTCAGCCAGTCGAAGCCCGCCGACGAAACAACACAAGTTTCAGCTCATAATAGTCGATGTCGTCCACTAGCACTCTGGTCTCCCCTTCAAGAAAGGCATGGTCCTGCACGATAAAGCGCAATCCTTCATACGCATACACATAGTCGTCCAGGAAGAAGCTGCGACTGGTCTCAACAGCCACAGGGTACAAAGCTCTGATTGGTTCCTCTGCTTCGTCGAGGTCTTGCCAATTAAGCGACTCCGGCTTGTCCCACAATCTCTTTGCTTTTGTTACCTTTCCCTTCTTGGTGTTGTTCTTCGTCCGCTTCTGGCCAACAATACTGGCCGCCGGCGGTGTCTTCTTTGGCAAAGGCGCTGGCTCCAAGGTCTCCTGGAACCCACGTACAAGACTTTAGAAACAAACGATTATAGTGCCTCCGTTTTTGATTCATATTGCAATCAAAGCTTTTTGTCAAAAGTTGAGCTTAAACTGTCAACCTCTAAGCGAAGATGACTACGCCGTCCTGACGCTTCTTTTCAGGAACTTCTTGCCCAAGAACCAAAGTAGGTGCTTGCGAGGATGTTGGCGACGGTCCCTCTTCTGCCAGCGAACCATCCCTTGGAATCGTGGGAGTCGGAGTCAGAACTTCAGCATCTTTCGGAGCCGACATCGCAGCCTCGGTGTTCTCACCCTTCTGCATTGTCCCAGTCGCCTTTGCCATCTCAGTGTTGCCCTTGTCACCTGCCGACTCCTGGTCATAGGCATCACTCTCTTCTTCCTTTTTCTGCTTTGGGTTTGACTTTGCAGCAGTTGCTGGCTTCTTGCTCGCTGAGCCTCTTGGACTACAATTGTTCGGCGCATCAAACATAACCAAAATGACAAACAAAGAAGAGCGATCAAATCAATATGGAGTCGGCCTGGAGGGTTCTTAGTAGCAGGACGCTTTCCAACACTTGTCATAGGTTGGTTATCATCTTCATCAGTATCATCACCTTCCCTTTTGCGAGCAGTCACATCTGTCTCTACTGGAGTGTCATCATGTTTCTTCTTCTTCTTCTCAGAATCTTTCTTCTGTTGACTGCGTTCTTCTTTCTTTTCCTTCTTCTTTCTGGATGTCTCCTGCTCTTTGGTGTGTTTGTCCTTCTCTTCTCAAGACGACCCCGATGCACGAAAGCTCGGTGGTTAGCCTCACAGCAATATTCGTCACCCCACAGAAAAGTTATGAAAGGTTACAACCAACAAAGGCCAATCAAACGATGTTACAGAACTTGCTGGTGAGCTAAGTGCCACAACCCGGCCTGCGGCAGAAGCAGTAGATGGCAAAGGGTCCGGCTTTTTCTTTGCTGCAGCATCCGGTTGAAACTGTGCTGAAGCCCCTGTCGAACTGTCTGAGAGTAGAGCTTGCAAATTGAAGGCCTAATCCATCATTGATGCGCGTATCTGAAAACACACAGACAATGTGCAAGCATTGACAAACATCACATCTCTGCACACAAACTTGGCTAGCACATGAGCCTAACATCAAAAAACAAAAACCAAGCTCGTTCAAATCAATCCCAGAGTAACTCAGAACTGATTTCAACTTAAAGTGCGGAGCCAACCTCCCTTCCACAAGACTACACCCAACCCGGTGCGATGAGCAGTCTTCAAGGAAAATTGTTTTGGTGATCTCTTTTTGGTTCGCTTGAAGTCTAGAGCTAGCTGTTAACTCTTCCTTATAATTGAAACCCCGTGATAACTCAGGTTGAGGCTGGAATAGGGCGTGGTCCGACAGACAGTGAAGCGCTTGGGACCATCCCACTCACTTCTACATCAGACCCTGATGCTTCTTCACTCCCCATCACGCAAGCACGTTCCTGAGTAGTCCAGTACACTGTAAGATTTTCTAGGAAAGGAGCTGCGGCACATCTCATAACATTGCCTTCTCACAGTCAGTTTGTAAATCAATTTTTGCATTTCAAGCACTTAGCGAAGAGGCAGCACTCCAAGATAAAACAAAACACTGGTGTGTAAGTTGCAGAATGCCATACCAACAGCCTTCGGCGTTTGTGTGCGCTGAGCAATGCTGACGGTTGCCACTCTGTGGAGGCAAGGGATTGGCGGAATCGAGGGCCATGTGCTTCATTATTGTTTATTAAATATAAATGGTTGGGTCCGGTCATTGAAGAAGATTTCACAGTACCACCATCAACACCTGGGTTGTGATGATTCCCATGATGAAACGACGTTTAAATGAAATGAAGTGAAGCACATTCCCCCAGACACCACTGGTTTCTGAGAAGGCTTTATGTCCGAGCACAAAGCCTGGCACACCCTACTGCAAAATCATACGGCCTTTCTTGACTTGTTTTGAACATTGCAGACTGACAGTTTGCGCTTGTACTGAATTAAGGAAGGTCGAAGGTCGTTCTTTGCCAAGTGATGTGATTACATCACTTGCACCACTTGGTTCGGCTGCAAGTCAACTTGGCCCCTCAACACACACACGGGTCTTTGGGGCACAAGCTTGGTGCTCCCACCGGCTGGCTCCAACCTGTCCAGGCTGATGTGCTGGTTCTGGTGGCAAGGGGGAACACGTTTCAACTGTTGGCTTTACACACTAGCTGGCCTGGCCTCAACCTCCACGCTACATCAAAGGCTTTGCATTGCACCAGCTTCGCGAGATCCAGTTTGGATCCAAATGTGAGAGCAGACACCTTTGGGTCTTTCTGGACGGCCTTCTTCTTCCGTTTCTTCGAAGGTGGTTCGCCACCAGTGTTAGGATCCAAGACAAGGCACAGCGCTTTCTCCAGTTCCATTTTGCTCTCCGTCAAGTGGAGTGTGTGGTGCGAGAAGCCAACTCGGACCTCAACATTAAAACTTTGTATGGGGAGGAGGGCAAGCAGTGCAAGTAAGCTAGCAAAAGCGCAGGCACAAGCCTTGACATGGCAATATCTTGAAACGTTGAACGTTGAATCAAAACAGGCCGCTGAGCCGCTTCACCCTGGTCCTCCAAATGCTGGAGCAGCTCCTTCATGGAGACTGCTTTGTCTAAGCATGGAAGCTCAGC
>JAODVM010413032.1:0-10287 GCA_025400095.1 Phenganax marumi
CTGTTACATGCACTAATATATCATAATATGAAATGAAACACCAACCTGTTAAGTCTATGTTTAAGTGGGACATTTCCAGAGTCAAATTTCCGTCCAATATTGTCATGAAGAAACACTAAAAATATTGCGCTCATTCCGACAGGAAATGCATGGAGCTTTTGAGATAAAGTGTGGAAACGAGTTTGAGGTGAGATAGTGATGGAAGACACTGCTTTGACCTGAAACATAAAAATAAGTTTCACAAACAATAAATCATTAATTGCTAACTTCCCCACATCACTTGAAATTGGCACACTACAAATGTACTATGTTCAATGCCACCGGATTTTTTGTCCAGGTGACTCTTGCATTTCAATGGCTAACAAAACTTACTTCTACATGAACCACAATAGTTTGATTCACCCCAAAGTCTTCTTGTGATGTCACTAGTATCCCAGCTGTCCCCGAGATCATGCCAGTTTCCAGGTGCCCACGATTATCAACAATCAGCAACGGTTGGGTGTTGCCTGGAGCAGATTGGGGGCAAACGTCCATGATACTGTAACTTAGTCTTCCTCCATCCCTAGGTTGGGAATAAATAAAAATCTTCAATAGCACAGTCCAAAATGGGAACATATTTGATTATGCTAAAAGGATGGCTTGAAATATTTCTTTTCAGCACTAATTACCTGTTTGTTCTTATCCTAACACTGACATCATGAGGCAATAACAAACGTCCGGTAGTTGGAAACAATAGATGTAACTTCTCAAACACCTAAATGAAAAATCAATTACATCATTCTTCAGCCATTAAGACGCAATAGCTTTCTTTCAACCTGTAACTGTCAGAGCAAAATAACGGGGCAAATCCAATAGTACAGCTCACCGTTCTCCCAAGGAATAACAAGACAAGCCTTGAGACGCAAGTGTCCCATCATGACAAATAATATCCTCAGACATCAAACTTAGAAAAACAATTTACCTGGATTCTCACATCATCATAAAGGTCCGCGTGCTCAATAGCCTGTTCATAAGTGGTGTCAGTAAAGGTAGCTTGAAGTTTTACAACAACCTCACCAGGGTGAAGACAGAAGAGCACGACACGGAAGGCTTTTTCCGTATCTACTGTAATACCACTCTATCAAAGAAAAAGTAACTCCTTCAAAAACAACTTTACTACGACATGAAAATGACAGCATTATTCAAGTGTGCAAACCTTGTCATAAACAGACTTGATCTTGCACACATCGATATTACTTGAAGTCCAATGAAACTCCAATCCAGGAATTGTGTTAACAAAACTAAATGGTGTTTCATCGTTTAGGCCAACAGCTCTCAAACCGATCTGGAAAGAAAATATACAATACAATATAATAAAAAATTGCAGCTTGGAAACTTTAATTAAACAACGGAACTTCAAACTAAACTTTTCAATGTCACACTTTACCTCTGTTTCTGTGACCAGGTTGGTTGAAGGTGTAAAAACTTTGATGCCAGATAGTCGCAAAACTTCAACAACCACGTGATCCTGTAAATAAGACGCCGTTAACATTAAACAAGATTGAATCATTAAGATGCATGCATTCTTCCAGACAGGGTGATAGATTATGCGGGTTGTTCCTCATTCTACCGGTTGGCAAGCTTTGCTGTGATGAAAATGCACATCAAATAACCTTGGAGAAAACAATAGTGTGTCCAGATTGTGGATCAGTTGCCTCCACAGCACCAGTAACAGTGGACTTCCCTGGGACATGAGCTGTGATGAGACCCACACTATCCACTGATGCTACAGTTTCATTCTTAATTGAGAATAATGTTGTCACTTGAGGATATGGGCCACCAGTGGCTTTGAGTTGAAATGTTGTACCAGGAATGAGAATTATGTACTTGGGATCAAGCCTTAATGGAGGAAACACCTGGAAAACAATAAAGTTGAATTTCAAACAGAGTCGATCATAGCCTGGCACACTGAATTTCTTGAAGTACCTGAACATGTTTGGGATCGCTTGTGATTTGAGACTTGCCCGACGGATGAGCATTGAATGTCAAGATCGTGTTGCCAACAGCAATGCCTCGCAAGTTATAAAAAAGTTTGTCAAGGCCTCTTCTTGTGCTTGGTCTGAAAAAAACCCACAAAGAATGATTGATAAAAAATTTAAAAACAATAAGTAGTAAAGTAGAATGATATCACCTCATCTATCAACACATTTCTTTCCTAGTGCGCTTGTAATAAAATAAAAACTACGGTGATTGAGATTGAGACTTACTTGATACCTAGAAGATCGCGTGACAATCTTGGTGTAAGGTTCAAAAGCTCCAGTTGACTCACTAACAATGCCTGGTCGAGTTCATCCAATACCATCACAGAACAGTTGATCACATGACCAAGTTCAACCTATCAGAACACAGCATTTATCAAACCAGCATTCAAGTAATAGTTCTATAATAATGAATCACCCACCTTATCAACTACAGTCACTTCAATATTGTGGATATCTGAGATTCTGACGTTAGCTGTGGCAGGGTTGGGAGAATCCAGACATTGATCATACACAGTCAGCGTAAGAATGCCAGACATCTGAGGGGTGACCTGTGGCAAAATAACAAGTTCAACAAAACTTCCTTGTGTCGTCACAACCGCAGTAAGAGCTTACTTTGACATGAGATTTTAAGGCCGACACGCTAGCAATTTCATCATCACTTCCCTTCACAAGAAATCTGCCAGAACCTCCATAAACGGTGAAATCGACCTGGATTTTTAAAAGCAACAATTTGTTTAGTTCTGCAAAAAAGAGGCCCAATGATTGGTGTTCAACAAATGTGCGAATCATTGTAGTACCTTGTTCAAAGGATGGTTAAATATTGAAGCATGAGAAGGCTCAATACGGATGTCACTTGTCAAAGACAATTTCAGCGACGCTTTCAGCGAATTTTCAAGAGCTTCCTGAAAACAAAAAAATATATGATTAATATGCTCTATCTATTATTATTCCCAATAAACACATTCTACCTTGCGTTGTACACCAGCATTCTCCAAGATCTTCACTTGATACTTCGCAACAACTGCTTTGATTGTCACTGACCCCTCTATCTTTTTTAAACTGCAAACTTGATAAGCTGAAAATATATGCTACACTTCTAACTAACACCAGATGATTTCACTCACCAATGCAAGAGTTTTACATCCTATAATCTTGAACAGTATCCGCATACTTACACACTGATTTGATCCCATGTTGAGTGAATGAATCCTCAATATACTCCATGCGTATGTCGGCATCCAAAAGATCAAACGAAGCCATATCATAGTCACTGCTAGACCAGCTTATATCCAATGAAGTAAAGTTGTCAAACAAACGATTCTTTTTGTCACGAAGAATTACACGAAGTTTCAAGGTTTCAGGACTTCGCACGTGAAACTAAAGAACAAAAGACCAGGAGAACTTCAAAGCTTCTGTAACTTGTTGAGTGACGCTTCACTCCAGTTGGTTTCCTAGTTTCTTCTACTCCAACACCAGATGATTTCATTAATCAACGAGAGACACTTACATTTAACTGTTTTTGCAAATTCTTGAACAGCATTACTTACCTCTTTGCTTGGACTTTGACAATCTTGTAGACTCAGCCTGCGTTCAGCAATTTCAGGGAGACGGACATCAGGTTCCAATGTCAAAGTCGCAGGCAACATGCAGGCATACCTAAAGAACAAAATTCCACAACAAACATTCAGCAGCTGCAAATAGACAATAGGATTTTTATAATTTTGCATGGCGCAAACAACAATATAAGTATCAGTTTGTGGATAGACCACATATATTTATTATTGCAAAGCTTTTGGTCCGTTAACCCGGACCTTCGTCAGTGCAACACTGACAAACACTGAGTTGCACTGACGAAGCTCCGCATTAACAGACCGAAAGCTTTGCAATAATAAATATATGTGGTCTATCCACAAACTGATACATATATCACAAATAGACAGTACAAATTGAAGATTCAACACAGTAGTATAAACAACTTGACAGAAAAGAATTAAACTAACTTCACAGTAACATTTGAGCTTGCTGGAAATTGGTTAGTGTCTGAAGGCAAGTTACCAATGGTTATCACTAATTCCTGAAAACAAACAATTGAATTAGTTGACATGAAAATGTCACATTGCTGTCACACCTGCCATTGTAGAATCAATATTATATTGCACAAGTTACCTGCTCTCCAAGGACTTTGCATGTCACATGATAAAAATGAAGAGATTGTTTGTCACTGACTATAAAACATGATGAAATTCTTGATGAAGAGTTTAGCAAGAAAAGGTTGAAAACCAATGATTTCTAAGGTGGAAAAATATAACTTACATGGATGATCAGGAATGATGTCGTTTCTTATTGAAACGAAGTCTTCTTCTTGAGCGTGAACTAAAATGTAAAACATCCAAAACGTAAAAAAATTACTAATAAATACATCTTGAGAAGCTAGTAAGCATACGCCAAAGTTTATTACAGTTACCATGGTCATAATGTGTTAATCTGTCATGCACCCACGGTCGAGGTCCTCCTTGTAAAATTAGATTCTTTGCTGATCCCAGAGTCACCACAGCCACACCATCAGGATCCAAAGTCTGCAAAGCAAAGAGGAAATTTAAGGCTTCAGTTTTCAAGAAGGTTAACAAAACCATCTGTCAATTAGCTTTTTGACAGCAGAAAAAAATAGCTCACTTTAAGAGGAATATAAGCTGCTACAGTCACTGTCGCTTTAATATTGATGTCCTTATATTTGTATTTGGCCGTAACAATGACGTAGCCTTCGCGTAATGCTTTCAAAAACACGGATGTGCAACCTGGGACTACAATCTCCTCATCTTCGTCTGAAAACATCCAAGGGAAAAATTGAAAGAGAACATTGTCTCAAAGCCAAGCCATCTCATAAATTTCTTAGGAAGTATATTTATTACAATCTAGCATACCTGATGATGTTCCAAGAACTTGAAATATTGAAGGATCAGACACGGTTATGCTCAGATTCATCTTGCGACAATTATCAAAAAACTTCAACTCATTGCTATCTATTTACAAAAAGAAAAAGCTTTATTATGTCCCGATATTTAACAAAAACATTCGCATAAAAATATTTACTAACCGACAGTAAGATAGGCTGCAGCAGCAAGAGGCAGTTTCAAGTTTGAACCAATTTCAACTTCTACTTTTGAAGGCACAAACTTCAGATTATCTGGAGGCAATACATAGATCTGCAAAAGGAATTTCAAAATGAAGATACTGAGTTTCAACCATTTGATAACTTCTCAACACTACTTATAATACCTCAGCTGCACCAAAGTGTTCCTGATTCTTTGAGTCATGAGCCTCGACTTGAGTCTTTCCAGTTTCTGATGATGTCGTAAGAACTCCTCGGTTATTCACACTTGCAATTTTTACAACATTTGATGACCATGTGTATTGACCACTCCCTCCTGTGGCCTGCAAGTTGACAACATATTGAAGAACAACTGGGCAGTAAAAGAACAAATTAGAAGAAACTAACAAAAAGAAAACTTGACAAGTTTCTTGATGAGTTCACATGCCAATAAATTGACCTTAAGTTGGTATGTATAATACTCGTCACTGATAGGTAACCATGGGAACACCAGGACTGCAGGCACAACAGAGATTGGATCATAAATAACCACTTCTTGCTGACCAATGACAGGAGGCTCAAGAGTCAAAATTTCACCGGTCTTCATTAACTAAAAGAATGATTTAAATATAATTTTAGTTGCCATGTGTAGGTATCATGCAGCATGTCATATTCACCTTGATAGTTGCAAGAACAGCACGCAAAGTGATTTTTCCAGTGTGTAAAGTTCTGACATGATAATAGGACCCATTCTTTGAAGAATGCTGAAGGGAAAAATGACTTTCTGGAAACTTTGTCTCGATCACAATGTTCTATAACACAAAAAACACAGCAGTGTATCAACAAAAAATTGCTGAGGAAATTCTTGGAGAACTCGTTCACTTGCAGTGGTCGCCCAAATACATGATTAGTTTCTGTACACTATTCAGAAATAGTGCCAAGAGATATCCAGCTGGCTCTTACATACCTCAGCAAGATATAGTTTGTGATTTAACTTGTCGTAAACTTCAACTGTGATGATGTATTCACGATCTGTCTCTAAAACCCACGCACTCTTAGGGCAAAGAGAAAATCCTGAAGTAAATAAAAACACTAGTTTTTATGTGAATGCACTACATGACAAATAACTGTGCCTGAAAACAAATGAGCTAATTAAGCAATCTTGTTCTAGACTGGCCAAAGCAGTATTATAAAACAGCAGATGATGGTCAACTTGCAGCTAAGGAAAATAGGTCAGTTCTTTTTATTCTAAATGTGACAGTCCAGTTCCCAGTGAAAGACACATGTATAACATGTGAAAACAAGCTTGATTTGTTATTCATGTCTAAATTTGACCACCATCAGTTGCCTTTGAATGCTTTACAGCCATATATTGCAACAAACCTAAATGGTCAGGTTGAACAACATGAACAACAGCAGACGGTTGTCTTGATGAAATCTGATCTTTCATATCTTCAGAACTGTTAAAGAAATGCTCCTATGCTTTTTGATCGAAACATCCTAAATAATATAACAAACATGAGCCAACATCAGCATTAGTACTTGCATTGAAAAACCACTTAATCTTCACAAGGATACTATTATCAACCAATCTGATTTGAGTGTCACCGAGAGCACGACCAATCACCATTGAAGTAGCATGATCTAGTACTCCGACTGTTGTATTGCTGAGCACAAACTTGAACTGCGATGATGGCATTTCAATGTCTAAAAAAGTTTTAATATCTACCACACAAATTTCTTGTCAAGTTCATCAACTTGTGTCTACTAGAAATATGTCTTTCTTGACAGGTTTCTCAAACTTTTCAAACAACAAGCATTTCTTGGGAAGGATTTGGCTTTGTTTTTCAACAAAACCTAAACCTTTTGCCCACCAAAAACCTTTTGCCTGATGCATAACAAGCAAGGATCTGCTGTGTAGTCACAAGTTCGCCTACCAATAACAGAGTTTTGACGAAATCTCTTCACGTGATATTTTATTGCAGAGTTGATCATGATGTAAATGTCCATTGCAGGAACTATCATTAAGTTATCAATCACCAGGAGTTTCACATGATGCGCTTGAACATCCTACGAAGAAGTCAAACATATACTTTACAATACCCACTCAAAAATACATTTTACTCTGCCTCATGATAGATAATTTTACTGAGTTAATGAGAGAAAAAGACTATCAACTTCAAAACACCTTGCTCATATTGTTCAATGGATAACAATACTGTCATTCAGATGATATTCTTGTTTTTTAATAGAATACACAGAAAGGTTTATCTTCAACAAGCTCACCTTGAAAGTCGGGTGACTTAATTTTGCTTTCACAATTGCTGTTCCAGTATTAATCCCCTCAACAATTATACTATTTCCTCTCAAACCCTGGAAAAAAAGAAAATGTTTACTGAAATCTGATCTAGTTACTTTAAGAGCACTGATAGTGCTTGAGAAAAGCAATATAATACCTTAGCTTCAAGTGCATAAATGGCAGGTGATGTCTCATTTAAAGATTCGGCAAAAGGGACAATTCTAAAAAAAATCTCATGAATCCTAAACAATACTTTGGTTGAAAACTGTTTTCAATCAATGACATAATAAGTATTTCACCTCAAAATAGATGCAGCATCAATTGATCCAGGCACTGTGACTAGCTCCCAGGTGAAGACAAGACCATCAAGTGACGAGAATAAATTACCTAGCGAAAGTAAACAGAAAATGATAACCTATGCAACAAGATTCTTGTACTTCTAGATTGAGGAGACACAATGTACGTTTGTTATGCAATCATACATATACAAAGTGTATCCTCTAGTATTTAAAAAATGTGACATTGGAACATTGAATCCACACATTAGGAAATTGAGGACTGCATCCGAGCACTAACCGGTATCATCAAAAGCAAGAACATCAAGCAGTTCAGGAGACTGTCCAAGTAAAAGTTCTCTCGTTGTCGTCGTTATTTCAATACGCTTGATCCGATTCACAAACACGTCCGCACGAAGAATATTCCCTGTAACTGAACGACAGTTTCATTCCTTGACTACAAACTCCATCAACTTCCAGGACACATTATTAATAATCAAGGCACGATACAAACTGGGAATGTCTTGCTGAATGTGAAAATGCATTACGAGGTAATTTACCTTTTTTCTCAGCAATGATGATAGCGGTTTGTTTCTCTGGACTTGATGATTGTGATGTGACAAGAGCTTCTTGTGAGCAGGGATCACTTCCTAACAGAAAAATCAAACTTTATTAGAGCATGCAAATACCCTCACTTTGTTAATTTCACTCATCATCGAGACTTTCACATCTCAAATGATCAATATCTGTGCACTATAGCAGTCCCTTTTTTTGATATCAAGCAAGCATAAAGTTTAACCAGACTGCACTTCAGACACTGACAGACAGAAGATATTCAAGTAGCTCATAATTCAGTAAATATGAAGGAATTACTAACCATGATATTGCGGTAGAATTCCTAGTGGTCTAACTTCTGCAATTTCTGGTCTAGATGAAGTCCTGGAGGAGAAACAAATCACGTTTATTTAACAACCTTAATAACTCAACGAAGCGAAACACGTGTTCACTTATGAGAATGTACTTACCATTTATAACACCCGTCACTCGCCCAAATTGTGAAATTAACGTTTGCAGACCCCGCCGTAGAGTAAGGTAAAAGAATACTAAGTACATTGAGGGTGTCTGGCTGCTTCTCTGAAGTCACAAAGCTGCTATAAAAAACAACAAAACATGCAAGACCAAGAACTATACAGCCCGCCATTTTAGCTGCCTTTACCTTTTTATCTTTAGTTGGTTCTACATGAAGTATCATGTACTCGGGGTATGGTGTTTCCACTACAAAATCCAAAAAAAATTAAAACTAAATACAACTGAGTTCTAATTAGTTGATGAGATGATTTATTTTGTTGAATTACTGTACCATCAAACAAATTTGCGGTAAACCTGGCAATCCTGACCACCAATGGACCAGAATACACATAGATGCGATAGACAGAATCTAGAAGATAGATCAGTCCACATCCACACCCATGATTTATAAGTCACCACCTGATGGAAAAATTTCTCGGCATATCAGACCATCTCCTCTCTTCTGGTCCAACCACTGGTTGCATGGAAAACATGTCATCTCTGATGTCCCAAGGTTCGTGATTTCCACCCTGTCTAGCATCCACCCTGCTCCAAAACCTTTGTTGTCATGCTCTATGCGTAACCTTCTCAACTGACCAAGATCTAAAGCCTCAATAGCGAATACATCACGCTGACCACGTTCAAATAAATTTGTCAATCTCTTTGTCAGTTTTTGCCGACCAGTATCACCGTTTTCACCATAGATTACAATGCTGACATTGGCGTCTGTGCCTGCATGTGCAACATCAGCGGTATACACAGCAACTTCATACTCCACAGGTTTCAGTTCTGAAATACAAAACCCAAGTTTTATGTTTCTTGGAAAAAACCCTGAAAGAACAACTAGATACCTCAAAAACAGTGCAAAGTTTCTGACACCTCTACAGCAGTTTACCAGCCACTCTGTCAAATCGAGGCTATTAAGTATTACTCATGCAAGATAGCTTAGATAGCTGGGTGTGAGTCTATGTCTGTTGTGTGCACTACACACCAAATTGCAATGGCGTCATCGCTATCTATATTTGTAAGTTGTATACTTCCGAGTTAGTAGTATTTGAATGTACAAGTTTGCACTTGTGGCAATATATCAGCATAGCAAGAAGTGCCAAGAATCTACTGTCCTGAACGGCAAGACTACACAGTTTTAGTTAGATTCTATCACCAAGAAAAACTCAGAAACAAATAGCAGCACTATTCCACCACTGACAAGTAAATGTAAACTTTCCGAGAATTCTTTATACAGCCTTCATTACAAAGCAAGTCTCTTAGTAATAGGGAGGAAATATGTCCTAATTTAATTAATGGCACGGAAACACGTCCTAATTTCCACAATGGCACGGAAAAATATCCTAATTTGAATAATCACACGGAAAAATGTCTTAATTTAATTAATGGCACGGAAAAACGTCCTAACTTGCATAATGGCACGGAAACCATCATAATTTGCATAATAGCACGGTATAATGGCCTAATTTGCATAATAGCGTGTCAAAGTTTCATATAATGGCCTAATTTGCATAATAGCGTGTCAAAGTT
>JAODVM010413043.1:0-10286 GCA_025400095.1 Phenganax marumi
AGTCGGTACAAGATCCTGCGTTAGTCGGTTTGATTGAGCATGCACCCCCCCAGATAAAGTTTCTCAAGACGGCCCTGGTTATAATGTCTATAATTTGTTTTTGAACATTGTAGTTTATTGTGATACTCAAGATGTCTCCGTTTCGCCGACCAAAAGTCGAACACGATATAGCCCTGTGTAAAGAAGTTATACCGTTCTGGATTCAAGCGCGCAGATTCTAGGAGAGAAAAAATGCACGCGATGCTTAATCCTAAAGCATTGAACGTCAGCCGGCGAACGTTCAAGCGTTTACCTCGATCTGCTTTGACATTTGCCGTTGAACGCAAAGCTTAAGCTCTCTAATGTCTAAAACCTCGGCAATAGTGTGCGGCAAGAGCATACTAGGATGAAACTGTGAATGAAACTGACACCTTCATGTCTCGAAAATCAGGCCATGATAATTTAATTCAAGTGTGTCATTTACTGGGTGACAAGACCATGTTGAAAAGTGTTTACCCATGCAAGGTTTAATTACGAGGCAGCCCAAGGCCCAAGGCTGCTTGTGAGAACAAGGGGAATATTCCTCCAGTAAGGACCGATGCAAACGGTTTGTACCTTGTACATTTTTTTCTGAGCAAAAAAGCCGTGTTTACACTAGATACCTTCATCTGACCTACGACCATATGGTGTCCAATCCCCGCCAAAACTCAACGGTTTATATTCAGCACAACTTTGCGTTTTTTTTATACAACAATTCTTATTCAAGTATTCATTTTCAACACAACTTTCTGTTTTTAGTGCCACTTTTTCTATTCAACATTTTATTCTCAACACAATTTGCTGTTTTCAATACAATAACTTTTGTTCAACGCTTTATTTCCAACACAATTTTTTTCCCAACCGCAATCCAGTAGGCTCGTGCGGTTACGAAAACACTATTCTGTGCCGTGGTAAACACCAGTTACGCAGATTTTCAATTATGTTAGCTTTAAATGTTTAAAAACTTCTCACACTGTTTTTTCAATTTAAAATTGAATGATTCTGACACGGACGGGAATCAATCCAATGAATATATACTGGGGACAATTCATGATGCTGTCAATGTATTGGATAGAATAATTTAGTCAGGAGATGATTCCATGGATTTTCAATCATTGTTGATGAAGTTGGACTATCTACAGCGATTGCTAGTTGGAGTAGACATGGATGACAGCATCGTGGCCATTGTCAGCCAAGCCTATAACATGCTTAGTGGCATCGACAACGTTGTTGGAGTGCCCCAACCAAATCCTTCGACGATAAGATCGGGATCACGAGGTAGACCTTCATTTGACATAAGATGTGAGCAATGGGTATGTTGATGTTTCCCAGATCCCGCGCGGTTTTGCAGCGCATTTTGGGATCGCTAGGGGGCAAACAAACACATTCTCGAATACTGCGATATACATAAAAGTCATATATTCAACGATTCGAAGCGAAATTTTCTTGAAATCTCATAAATATTTATGAAATGTCTTTTTTCCAACTAGAAGACGTGAATTAAACGTTCGTGGGGACGTAAACTATTTTTATCGAGCTATGGCTCTCGCGGTTTCTGGTTATACAGAGGAAGCTTACCCGACGTTCAGAGATAGCTATGTGTAACGAAATGATTGATGAAAACCCAGACGTATTTGAATCTTACCTGTTCAGCGAGAAAACGGTTGAAGAGCACCTGAGGAAAAGTGCGAAAGATGGTGCGTGGGCAGAAACGATTGATATATTCAGTTGTGCAACTGTACTTCAGCGCACTGTCGTCACATTTGCAGTGTCAAGTGAGAAATGGATAAAGTTCGAACCACGTGTGAAATGCCCTGCAAAAATTGCTCACAATCAGTCTTGTGCCTGTCCTTTCACATTGGTTTTGCATGATTTATACCCTACAGCTAATCACTTTGGACTGCGTCTAGCTTTTACCGGACTGTTTTTATTCTAATGTAGGCATACCTCGATTTCACTCGACATTAAACATTCAGGATGCTAGTAAGTGGGAAAAACTGATTAACCGGCGTGATTTTTAAGATTAAACTGTCGACGAAGGTCTGTTCTAACCATTTTAAGAGTGGTTATCGATCGAAAGAGTGTCCAAACCCGAAATTATCTAGTCTACTACACCTTATCAAGAGATTTCGAGATATACGTAGAAAAATCAAGCTAATGTTACGTGAAAGTCGGCTAAAGTACATCAACTCAATGTGTTCGTCTCATGAACAATATCCCAAACGTTTTTGGTCATTCTTTAAAACAAAAACTAAGGTCTCGAGCATTCCAGAGAAGGTTTCCATGAAACTAAGCAACACAGAGAGAACTTCTGCTAATAACAACGTAGAAATTGCGAATACATTCAACACGTATTTCGCCTCCATCTTTACTCATGATTCACCAACAACAAGAACATACAGAAACTGATACTATTTTGGAAGACATAAAACTTACAAACGATGAAGTGATGGCTGTGTTAAGGAATTCGGATAACAACAAAGCTCACGGCCCCGACGGGATTCCTGCACGGCTACTGACCGAAATCGCGTTCCAGATCGCTCCTTCACTTTGTGCACTCTTCAACAAATCATTACGCTGTGGTATTCTTCCTGATGACTGGAAATTAGCTAATGCCGTGCCTGTGCATAAGCGAGGTGAGAAATCTTACGTAGAGAACTATCGTCCAATCTCGCTACTTTCACTTATCTCTAAAGTACTTGAGCGTTGCGTATCTAATAACCTCAAAAATCGTGTCTTCCAACAAATCAGCCCTTGTCCACACGGATTCATGCCTGGAAAATCATGTGTAACACAACTTATAGAAGTATTTGAAAACGGATAGGTCGCAAACTGGACGGTGGTGAACAAATAGACGTGATTTATTTAGATATGTCAAAGGCATTTGACAAAGTAAATCACGCTAAGCTTCTACATAGGCTATGCGAATTTCGGTTTAGAGGGAACATTCTAAACTGGTTCTCATCGTATCTCAGTAATCGTCGCCGGCAAACAACTGTTCATGGAGCAACATCAAGACCGCTTGCCGTAACATCTGGAGTGCCGCAAGGTTCGATACTTGGCCCATGGTTATTCCTTCTGTACGAAGACCACCTTTCCAACACCGTAAAAACTCAACTATCGCTATACGTTTGCGGATGATAC
Source organism: Phenganax marumi (assembly GCA_025400095.1). Classification (NCBI taxonomy): domain Eukaryota; kingdom Metazoa; phylum Cnidaria; class Anthozoa; order Malacalcyonacea; family Clavulariidae; genus Phenganax; species Phenganax marumi. Next base: position 3,163 of record JAODVM010413043.1, read on the forward strand.
GAAGACCTTTCGATCGATAAACTCCACAGCCGATGCATTCTTACTACAGGAAGACATTACGAACTTTGAAGTATGCTCCAGAAATGTCAACCTGGAACTAAACAGTGAAAAGTGCAAAATTCTAAGAATAACGCGGAAGCAGAAAAAAGATAGAATACCCTTACAAACTTCAAAACACCGCCTTAGAAAGCACCGACTTTGAACGTGACTTGGATGTGTGGACTTCAACTAACCTTACCTATTCAAGACATGTTGATCGTCAGTGTACACAAGCAAGTAAGATGTTACAATATATAAGAAGGTCAACACTTGATATAAAATCTATCTCCGTTCGTCGCACGATGTATCTGTCCCTAGTCCGATCCCAACTATTCTGTCTCTCAAGTCTGGGCTCCCCAAGTAGTCAACTTGATCAAGCGCACAGAAAGAGTTCAAAGAAGAGCAACCAAAAACATTTTGGATCTTCCCTTTTTCGGTGAGGTTAGCTACAACCAGAGGTTGGTTATGTTGGACTTGATTCCTTTATGCTACTAGCATGAATTTCTCGACATGGTTTATTTCTTTAAATGCACTCATAGAATGATAGCCATTAACAGCGAACTACTTACCAACAGTCCAGAGAAGGGAGAGAGCAACAAGATCTGCTGGTGCAAACTTTTTGATGTTCGCAACTAAAAAATGCAAGGCCACGACATACCAGAAGTCATTCCTGACAAGATCAACGCGAGTGTGGAACATTTTGCCCTAAGACCTAACAGACAAAAACACTACATTTATCAGATTTAAAATCGGACTTCTGAAATACTATAAGCAAGCTTTACGAACAGTCTATAACGCAGAGGATCCACGAACTTGGAAATCTATATGTTTGTCGTGTAACATGTCTCGTAATATGTCGTGTCCCATAACGTGCTGTAGTTAGCTTTTTAGGGTGAGCATAATTCTGTGTGTGGAGGCATTCCAGCTTAGTCCTTTTTTAAATGTTTGTTTTGTATTCTGTTAAGGGTCGCTGTAATTGGCGAAAGCTGTAGCGTTTACCCAGCCACGTCAATGTTGTCTATGTTAATGTACGTACAGGATGTAACCTTATGTTCGTTGGCAAAGCCCAATAAATAAATAAATAAATAAATAAATAAATAAATAAATAAATAAATAAATAAATAAATAAATAAATAAATAAATTAGGCTTGATAACTTGGTTTTCTGGATATCTTCGATCGTTTGAGCAACCAAATACAGCGCAGTGGTCTCCTTTAGGCATGTAATAATAATACTTTCATAAATATTTATGAGATTTCAAGAAAATTTCGCTTCGAATCGTGGAACATATGACTTTATGTATATCGCAGTATTAGAGAATGTGTTTGTTTGCCCCCTAGCGATCCCAAAATGCATTGCAAAACCGCGCGGGGACTGAGAAACGGTAACATACCCATTGCGTGGCACAGAACTTTATTCATTTTCTTTCTTTTGCAAGACTTGTCTTCAGCTTGAGGGTCCGACCGTCGAGATTTGCCGCCCCAGATCGCAGCTCACCTCGTGGAAGGTTCATTAATATGCTCTTGTTGACTTATTATGTTAATTTATTGTGTTCTACCTTTTTAGGTTGAGCATATGATCACCTACCCAGTGGACACTTCGGCGGTCTCGACGTCGTTGGCCAAGCGTGGTCTGGGTCACTACGTGTGGATTAGCGCGCGTGGTGAGATGCAAGGTTACGTTTCGGTTTTGCGTTTCGAGCAAAACGGTTGCACGCCGCGTTTTCTCGAATCTTTCAACGTATGCCCGGGCACCGTCTACTCGTTGGCTCATATCCCCGCAATGAATTCACGACCTGATCAGAGCGCAGAGAAGTATCACACGAAATACGGTTTCCCGTTTCCGACCGTCTGGCTGGGCAGTCATTCGAGCAGGTGCGACTGTTTTCTTTTCGGAAATAACTGAAACCAAAAATTTTTTGGCAAAAACATTTTCGTCGAAATATTTTACGGCGAAAAGTTTGACGTCGACAACTTTTACGCCGAAAAAACTAGCGACAAAGTCCGATTCTCTGAGGGTCACTGATTTTTTTGTATCGACCGTGAACTGGTAAAGCCCTAAAGGGTTTTCCCTTTGCGTGCAATAAAGTTTCACTTGTCACTGCATGCAATTTCAATCAATCCCAATTCGTGGTGATAAAATTAACGTATAGTCAACTGAACTGAATTATAGGAAGCAGCTTTTGGCAATGAAAATTCAGGGTTCGTGCAGGTGCTTGAAACTCTGGGAAAAAAGTGCTTAAATTGAAAAATACGTTTTGAAGTGCACTTGAAAATTCCTTGAAGAGTCCACGGTCAGTGAAACTGCTTTAAAAGTGCAAGAAATTTACACCGAAAACTATATAAATTTTGCAACTAAATTCCGGTAATGTCCCAAAATAAAACGTGGTTTACTTTGAACAAGCAATGTTGTGAATATTGCAATTCATACGGCCGCCATTTTGTTTTGAATGTCCACAAAGTTATTGATAACATGAAGTCAATGAGGTATTTTTCTGCAATCCATGCAGCTGGCGCTTGCGCACGCTCGTTCGTAGTGAACCTTGCGTTCAGACATGTCCTTGAAAATTTGGAATTCTGTCCTTGAAAAGTTCTCAAAAAGTCCTTTATTTTAAACGGCTTAAACCTGCGCGAACCCTGAAATTTTACAAGGTGGAATACTTTCTTGTGTTTTGTGGGCTGTATATCGCGAAATAGACTCGAAACAATTTCAGTACAATTATTTTGAGGATACACCACGTATATTTATTATTGTCGAGCTATCGGTCGCTTAACCCAGACCTTCATAGACAATTAGATGTTAGATAAAACTTTACTTCAATGCGCAGCCACTTCAACAACAGTTGATATCCAATTGGGGCGTACATTTTAAACTCTATTAAAAGTATATACAATCGTAAAGTACAAATATAAAGTAAAAAAAACACACTAAACTGATAGATTAAATATAGACGTCAGACTAAAAGATTATTAGAGGAAACACTCTTGGTAAATGAATTAATTGTATGGTTATTTCTTACATGATCAGGTAAGGTGTTCCAGATTCTAACCCCATTGAAACTTTTAAAAAAGCTGATGAAAGTCCGGGTTAACGGACGAGTACCTTTGCAGTAATAAATATACGTGGTGCATCCTCAAATTAATAACGAGATTCGAAACAGTTACCAATTGATTAAATCGTGAAATGGAACTGAATGACTTGGAGTTTGTTTTTTTTAGAATATATATTTATGACGCTGGAACGGATGACCGAAGTCGACCGCTAATGGAACTCAAACTTAGAGATGCCCCTTTGGCTATGAAGTGAGTTGCCCAAGTCTTTCTTTTATGCAGGCTGCTACTAGCGGTATACCTACTAAAAAGTGCGCTCTTTAGAATATGAATCAGCTTTTATTCATACGACCCAGTCTTCTTCAAGGCTGGTTATCATATCGTCGTAAAGATAATCACGATCTTTCTAATCAGCAGAACTAAGCCTTTTCTCCACAAGGCGGAGTTTTCCGTCCGGAAAATAAATTTACCAAACTGATTGGCTATATCGATATGTTGCGATCCAATCACGTTGCTAGATTTATTTTCCGCACGGAACATTCCGCCTAGTGGAAAGCAGGCTTTGCAATAGTTTCCAACCAATTAGTTGCAAAACTATTGTAAGTCGATAATATGTTTGTTTCTATGAGATTTACTGGTGAGAACATTGACTATTTTGGCATCTAAAAGTAGGGCTGTGCAAACTCCGGTTTTCGGCTCCGGTCTCCGGCGTTTTGTATTGCAGTGCACAGAGAACTAAACGCCAAACAATTGCTTTTATTGACTACTTGAAACTAGAGGTGCAACAGAAAAAGCGGCAATAAATCGGCAAAACGAGACGCTTTATTCACTAAACTGAAGGTTTTGCAGGCTTTTCAACGAAGTAAAAAGCTGTTGAGAAAGATTATTTAAATATTGCACAGCTCCTAGTCACTTTTCGAACTCCTAATGTATGCATTACTACGACATTTTTAGCGCATGTATAACGCGAGGCAGTGATTTAAAGCTACACTCTTGTCATTTGGTAGTTTTAATTTTAAACCGGACTTGAAAGAAAGCAACTTCAGCTCCGGCTGACCAAAAAGTGCCGGAGTTCCACCACAACTCCCTATTTAAAAGATCTTGTGACTTTTCGTATGCGACAATTACGACGAACTGGAATCCAGCCTTTGATAGCTTCTGAACCACGGATCCGTTAAAACATTATACCAAAGGATCTAATGCAATTATTATATAAACACAAACTGGTAATCGAGTGAATTTAGTAGGTGGTATTGACAAAATGTGAAATTTCACTTTGGGACGGTACTTTTTGAAACCTTTTTCTACCAACTGCTTTATGTCCCAATCCTCTGCTTTCGTTCACGCAGATATGCGATGAAAAAAGTCTACGTTGGTTTGGCGAATGGCACGTTGGCAATATTTCGATCCAACTCAAGTGAGTTTCTCCTGATATTTTTATGAAAGATATGAAAAGAACACTTACCCAAATATTTTTCAGTAAAAATATTTTTTAACAAAAAAATTCTGGATTTTTGTATCTAGAAGTAATAGAGGACCCATAGACAGCCCAGAAATCAGTTTGCTCACCATAAGTTAATGCATTGAGATAAATATATATCCCTTAGTTCTTAGCTGACCGCAATGCTTGTCTCGAGCGCGTGGCGGACTTTAAGCGAGCTCAACGGCGAGACGATGAATATTAGATATCGATATAGTTGGTTTAGTCATGTTTACATTACAGCTATAAGTTGAATTACTTAAAGTTTACAAGATATGAATTTAAAAGAAAGTAGATGGGAACTTACATTGAGGATAACCATTAGTACTATATTGGGGACATAAAATAATATTAAGATCAAACTATAGTTATTGCATTTATTTTATGTTACCAATTATAAAACTGTTTTTAAAACGGTTCCTGTTAACCATTGGGGTAATAAAATTCTTCTTACTTCTCTAATCAAAAGAGGTATAACACTCTCAATGGGTAGCAAATTACTTAGTTTGTGGTTTTCGTTATGACAAATATTTTGGACAAATATTTTATTGTTTATTATTTATTAGATTTAGCTTATTGGGAAAATAATTTTTGAAACATGAAATGCGACTTTGCTAATATTAGTAATGTCTTGTATACAAACAGGTGGTCATTGGAATCTAGTTCAGCCTTCTATACTACCCTTGGGTCGCTATCCAGTCGCCGGGATCGCTGATGTCAAAGACAAGCTGTGGTGTAGCAGTGGCAGCCAAATATATGTGGTCAGCAAGAAAGGCGATAGAATACAGGTAGGACTTGTTTTGCGCTAGATGAACATGTCAATTCTTGAAATTATTCCAACATTATATAAATAGATGCAACTCATTTAGTTGAAGTTTTTGTATGAAGAGATATACTGCAATTATAGTTATGTAAAATCTGGAAAATGAAGTTTTCGCAGAAGGTGTATTTCAATCTTTTGAATGGCTCAAATATTTTAAATATGTACAATCCATGAAGATGAAGTTTTCGCATAAGAAGGTATATTCCAAGTTTCTTCAAATATGACTCATATATAGTATAAATGTGTACAATCCACGAAGATGAAGTTTTTGCACAAGAAGGTATATTGCAATTCTTCTTTAAGTTACTTAAATATTATAAATATGTACAATCCATGAAGTTTTTGCATGGGAAGGTATATTACAGTTTTTCTTTTAATGACTCAAATAGTATGAGTATGTACAATCCATGAAGGTGAAGTTTTTGCATAAGAAGATATGTTAAAATTCTTCTTTAAGTTACTTAAATATTATAAATATGTGCAGTCCATGCGTGCAGACGAAGTTTTCGATGGGAGGACATAATGCAATTCTTCTTTAAATGGCTCAAATATTATAAATAAGCATGAAGATGAATTTTTTTTGCATTAAAAGATGTGGCGCAATTCTTCTTTAAACGATTCAAAGATTGGAAATGTGTACAATTTATGAAGATGAATTATTTTGTAAAAAACAGATTACAATTGTTTTTCACATGACTCAGCCGTTGCAAATATGTACAATTTCTGACCTTACTTCAATTCTTCATAATGTAGCGTATCATCGCCGTGGACAGCAATATGAAGAACTTAGTGAAGCATGTCGTGAGTTGTGATGTGGGAGTTTGGGTCAGTGTTTGGAAGAAGGCCTCGATCAAACTGTACCATCCTGAGACTTACGATATGATGCAACAGTTCAGTATTGTCTCACCTATCGCCAAGATTAGAAACGGTTAGTCTTCCCCAAATACGTTCAAAAACTTGACGTTGCATTGCTACTTCTTTTGGCAATGTTGAAGCTGTTGGTCGAACGGACTTACAAAACATTCATGCAAGCACGCTCATAACAACATGATACTTTATCGCTACTTTGTTTGTCATGGTGTGGCTATCCCTCGAAGATGATCTACAAAACATTCATTCACTCGAGTACGCTCCGACTACGAGATGACGTTGTATTAGAGACCTTAAGATTTACGTTTACGGCAAACTGCAGCTTGAAGTCAGCCGTTTGTCGTTCGCGGGAAGTATAATTAGGTGCTTAAGATTGAAGTATAATGAATAAAGTGATATAAAATATCGTAGGCAACTCTTGGCCCTCAAAATGGAGCCATGTTTTGGAAAGAAAATTTCAATTAAGGCCTAAATCACGTTTATTTCGACAAGCTTTATAGCTATATACACAAATATCTCTAGGACATTCAGTCAAGGACAACTTGTTACGGTTATGTAGCAAGGCTCCATATTTGTTTTCCTCGATCTCCTACCCTCCAACTTATAGGTCAAAATTTGTCAAGAAACTTTTCATTATGGCTGCAACAATACGAAATTAATTGTCTTATAATGTGCAAGAAAAATGGTTAAGTACCAAAAAAACTCTGCCGTAAATGACTTACTTCTACAGGGTGTATAAAAAAAAACGCAATCCTATGTTTGAATAAAAATTTTGAAAAGAGAATGAATTGGTGAAGGCTAATATTTCCACTGTTTGAAAGCCCTATTATTCAGTTTTATAAAAATACCTTGTTTGTTAAAT
>JAODVM010413054.1:0-26807 GCA_025400095.1 Phenganax marumi
ACTGTAAATTAACTTATAAAGGTTTTATTTAGAACAATGACAATACAAAACCTAAATTTATTGATTATAATCTCAGACAGTACCTTCAGTTGATAGTACCCCAAAAATGGCGTCGTGAGAAAGGCTAATTGAGAATTCAATTTTTTGGTAGATTTGTGAACAATCAAGACGTTTCAACACAAACTATTACAGCTCGTTACTAGTGATGTGCGATCATTTCTGAGATTAAAATAGCAAAGAATTTCTAGCCATGTTGGATGAAATTTGTCTTGCAAACAAGAAAAATCCTTTGTCATCTTCATCCAACATGGCGCCGGTGACGTAACGTGCGCATCATCTGCAGATAGGAACTCTTAAGTTGGTTATTTTTCCTCATCATGACTCTGCATATTAAAAACCTTTTCAATATTCGACGTTACGTTTGTACTAGTATTCTCTGCTTGGGCTGTCTCAACGGGACTATTATAATACACTGATTTCTTATTATAGGTGGCAGCTACCTTCTCAGACATATGTGGAGATTAAGAGTTAGGAAATACGGTAGAACACCAGGACGTAAATCGAAGACTACTAAAAGGGAATGATGCACGAAAGAAGCATGAATATATTTGATAAATACAGTAGCTTACGTCCAAAAACGTTTAACTTACTTACACTCCTAAGAGAATCATATTCGTAGTCTAATGCGAAATGGTGCAAACAAAATGTTGAAAAAAAAAACTAATCTCAGTGGGAGGCATTGCAGTGCAGTACAGTACGGTACCGCACAGATTTATTTTACAATTCTCTACACTCGTACAAAATCTTTGAGAGTATTTCATGCAGTTTTGTCACATTCATGCAACACAACACACTAAACGTGAAACCCCTCCCCCCGCCCAATCAAAGTTGTAAGTAATCCTTACAATGTTTCCCTTACTTTAATTACCGATGCTGCAATATCAGCTCGGACTGCGGGGAAAAGGGAGTTGATAAGCAATACGTAATGTTAGGAGATACATCGTAAATCGTTGACTTTAAACACCGATGATCTTCCTGTTCGCAGGCTATGGTCATCCAAACATCAGCTCTTCAATCTCATACCAGGATTCCGCCGTATAGATCAAATACTCCCGATTCGTACAAGCGCCATTCCACTCGCTCAGAGGAGCGGTCGCGATCCCTACTGCCCCAAGAAAACCAACAAAAAGCGGAGTATAGTTAATTGCAATGCCAATATCTGCTGTTAACATTGCTAAAATATCAACAAAGGTGTTACCAACGTATAGAGAATACCCCTTCACATTTTTGTATCGTTCTATCAATTCTCCCATCACTCTTTCTTTGTCTGCACTCGACAGTGCGTTTGCTATTTCTCCAGTGGATAAACCATTGTTGAAAACAAATTCTCCAACGTGTAGAACTAAATTTTTTGGAGCCTTATATTTTTGTAATATGGTTTCAACAAAAGTTTTTGACGGCCCAGCAGAAATAATATTTGCCGGATTATTGTGCAAACGGTTTAAAGTTTCTATTACTCCTGGACATATTTGGAATTTGCTAGCGACCTCTCGAATGCCATTCAATGTTATTCCTTTTAGAAAATCTTTTTGTTCTTTTTGAAATGAACGAGCTTTGCTGTCCATTTTCGCCAAAGCTTCGCGTAAAAGAAACAATTTTCGTGCTGTGATTCCCTTACTTAAACGCTCAAGTTTTTGAAGCGTGACCTTAATAATAGTTTGTTCTGTTTGACGTTGAAGTTTCAATGTATCTTTCCATCTTTTTGCCACGGCCTTTTGAGTCCCTCTGTCGCTATTCTTGAATTGTAATTTCGCTTCGTATGTGAAGGCCATGAAGTCTTTGCTTGCCAATGTTGTAACGGTGTTGTCAAAATCCGTAGCAAAAACTCGTATAGGTAGAGGCGCCTTTGACGAAGTAGGTCTTTGAATGCATAGTTGGTTGGCATTCACTTGATATAACAAAAGTACAATTAGATGCCTTGCAGCTATTACAAATTTCATCTTCAAATGTACAGATAAGTACAATAGTGCATCATTTGTTATCGTTTATTTCGACAGCATATTCATATTGTTCCCTATTTTGGGACAATATTAATTCCTAGTATTGCATTTTCAAATTCTTGGTTTTGAATGATCGCTCATGTGTACTAGCTCACGTGGATCATTCAAATAAGGTATTGTCATGTCACACCGTTCCATACCTATGCTTGTTGGCTCATTTGAGTGATTATGGGTGACCCATATCCCCACTTAATTGATTTGCTGTGGGAAGGAAGGAACTTGATGCAGGGGGGTAAAGGCATCGTTAGTCGGGCGGCTTCATATGCAGGCCTGAGGCCGACTGGCCGCTGCTTGAACTATTTTTTCTGGGTTTTTGAAAGTCTGAGATTCACCTACATGTTTAAACCTCCAAAATAGTATAGTTGTGTGTTAAATACAGTTATTTTCCTAGTTTCATAAAGATTCATCCATTAGCCAAAGAAAAAAATAGTCTGTTCAGATGTAAACTCATCGCAAAGACCAGGGGGAAAATCACTGATTTAAATCACGTATACACCTCCACACTAACCTCCAGAAAAATCACAAAAAATCTTTTTAAAAAATCACAAAATCACGAAAAAAATCACGAAGATCAGAAAAATCACGGAAAATCAAAAAGTCAGAACGAAAACTCAAAAATCATGGAAAAAATAAAAAAATCACAAGAAAAATTAAAATATCACGAAAAATAATCAAAAAGTCAGGGAAAATAAAAAAAATCACGAAAAAATCCGTCAGAAAATTGCGAAATTTGGTAATGTCACGTGGCCTCTTTTTACGGAAAAAATCATATGATTTTTGATCTCGGACACTTTTTTTGAGTGATTTGCCCCTCGGCAAAGACAAGAACCTGCGGTCGTTTCCGGCCCAGAAATGATAAAATTATGTTAGCGGTACGTTTGGCCCAGTTTGGCTTAACCAATGTTCGAAATCATAGGAGTTGGCATTCCAGATCTTCTATACTTCAATTAATACATCACGTCACCATTTGCGAAACATCATATAAGGCTGTTTGTGGACTCTGCAGAGAGTAGGTAGGCTATCCGTTTGGAGGCAGTTCACTGTTTGGCAGACGAGGAATAACCTAACGGGTCTCCCCAAATTCTCATGCCTAATAACTGAATTGAGGTTAGCCTGCAAACCCACCAAGGTCCACCACTTGGGTCCTTGGGTCCTCACATAGTCAGAGCCACAGTGGCTGAAAAAAGTAGATGAAAAACAAAGACAAGAACCATACAATTTCCTGTTTTGGTTCCATTTGGGTCCAAAACAGGAAATATGCTCGGGAATATGCCAAAATGGTTAGGAGATAAAAATTTCTTTCCTCAGTCAGTAGTTTTTTTGCATCTAAATTTGACTTCTATGCAGGATGATTATAAGGTTCAATTAACAGTTTACAAATTATATATAGCTGGTATGTACTTTCAAGGAATTTCCTTCAATATATCATCTACAAGAGATATTTACAAACAACTGTAGCAGTTTTGAAACTATGGCTTTTGATATTTCTGCACTACAGATGTTAATACACTATTTGGCCTTATCAGGAAATAAAAAGATTGATAATGGTTTCAGTGACTTTTCTAATGTTTTAGTTAGGTGTGTGCTTATTTTTCAGCAGAAAATTATCATTTCTTATCAAATGTTTGTAAATATCTTTATTAGTCAAACTATGGTTAAACTTTTCTAGTTACATTAAGCTAGTATGCCAGGTGAAATCACTGGCTCTTTGTTCATTTTTTTAATTCAGTTTTCTCTTTTGAATATTCATGTACAATATAATGTTCAGACTTCACCCTAATGCTCAAAAATATTGAAATCCATGTGTACGGTGCATGTGGAATATTCCATTGTCAAATATTTTATGCGATGTATACTGCATGAGCACATCGTTTCTCACAATTAGATCATCACTTGAATAGCTTTACTCTTGGGCAGTCAGTGATGTCGGGCTTGCAAGTTTGCTTGGAACAGACTGTTTTCGATGAGGAATATTTTCTGGTTTTGGAATTGCTGCACCAAGGCCAGCCACCGGTCGTTTGTTACTTGTCTTAGCCATGTTGTAGTCGCCTGAGTCAAAGTATTGTACCTGTTCAAGAGATGAAGTGTGTTGATTCGTTTGAAAGCAAAGTTCCCCTTCATGACAAAGTACAATTAGCAGAATTTATATTAGATGACAAATTTCCTTCTAAGATCGAAAACTTGTCTCAGATGAGGAAACTGTCTTGTTATGAACTCAATAAAAGACAGGTTTTCCATCTTAACTTGTCTGTCCAACTTTTCCACCTGAAAGACGAGAAAGCTGGACGAGTTTCTCATTTTAGGTGGAACAATCGTCATGAATTCACATCAGAAAGATAACTGATGACTGATTTTAGCTTGCATTGAAGAAGAGACTGGTAATGAGCCTTTTGCAAAGAAAATTGGGAAAATCTGAAAACTTGTCCCCTTATCAATGATGGGGGAGTTTCAGGTTAAATTCTTTGATGTTTTTCAGTCCCAAAGTTATACTGGACAAAAATCTGTCAGAAAACTGTCTTTTAAAACAAATTTATTGATTGATTGATTTTCAGCTAAACTGATCAACAAAACTTTGTCCAGACTGCCACTGATTAACCAGCTAAGGTGCATGCAAGATGTTCTCCTTGAAAAGTAAACCAGAATAAAAATGACGGCATTAAGTGCACTTAGGTACATCGTGCCTTAATGGGTAAACAAGCAACCTTGTCAGACAGTTTGGTTAATCAACAAAGATGCTAGAGTCTCCTCATGACAATTAATATCATTTCACATTAGTAAAATTAGAAAATACGGCACACTTGCTCTACTAGGTGTACTTATTGAAATTCACCATGGAGAAGCAACATTCGCAAAATATAATACGTAGTTAACCAAAATGAGATCTAATGTCAATCCAATAAGCTTACCCCTCCACGATTCTGAAGTCTTGTACGTGCGAAATTTTTCTTCAATCCCCCTGGATACTTAGCCTTTAGCTTCTCTTCTTCAGATTGCTAAAATAAAACAAAAATATTTGTTACCTACCGTACAACCGTTGAAAGACTTTTGCAACGGTCGAAAGTTCACCAGGCTCTTTTACCTCCTTGGGCTTTTCTTCTGCAGTTTTTTCTACAGTTGGAGTTGTCGTATCGGCCATGGCTTTTGAGTAAACGCAAAAAACTAGCTCGATTGCCAATAGCTATGTCGGATATACGTAGTTTAAATTTTCAAACAACACAAATCGACAGAAACTAATCGCAGAATTGATTTTTGGAGAACAACAAAATAGCGCATGTCAATGGCGAACCGACAAGTTCCGGGAGCAGACAATTTTCCTGCATTTTTATTGGCTAATGCATCGGCAAATGCTAATTTCTTGGCCAATCAAATGGCTGTGACACTGTTGTGACACTGTGATTCTTGAACGTCTTGTTATGTCTTGACAAATGAGAAATCAGGTTTTATGAATACAGTAACCAATCAGGTACCCGGTTTCAACCACTGAGGTTTCCACAAATTATAAAACAGGAAATTAAGCGAAATTTTCTTTTGTGTCACATGATTTGTAATGGCTTACATTTCGATAGAAATTTAGGTAGTATTTTGGTATAAAAATGAAGTAAAAATTACGTGAGAAAAGTAAATGATTTGATCATGGGCTCAATATGTAGCTTTAGCGCGCTGCTATGTATTTTTTTCGTTGTCTTAATGTTAGTTTTTGTCGATGGAAATCGCCAGGTAACTTAGTTACAGTGCTATATTTTATGGCTAGGACATTGTGTAGTCTGGTTATATAATTTGATTGATCAGTGTAGGATGTATAGCATGTATATCCAAAAACGTTTTACGTGAGAGTTTCATTTTATAGTTTGTTGTGAAAATGCAATCTTATTTTTTAGGTGGACAATTGTCCAACTCTTTGGTATCATTTTCCTCTAGACGTATAGCTAAGTGGGGGGAAAGGGGGGCAACCAGGGGGTTGAAACGATCAACTCTGGTTGTGCCAGTGTCTCTTCTTCCGTTCTGACAATCAATTCTCAGTAAGATCTTTTCAGGGAAAAAGGAACACTTTTAGGCATAGATACACCCAATTAGCTTTAGTTGATTTGGTCACAAGAGTCTTACCCTAATCAGTAAAATTGTCTGGTGTTAGATAGAGTACAGTTGGTTAGTAAAGTGAATGAGGGCTCTTTGCCTCTTGATAAAAATGCATTGTGCAAGAGCCTATATGTTCCAATTTTAATTATCTCATAGTTGCATAGAACTGTCAGTGGCTGTCCACCAACCATTTGTGCTCAAAACACAAGCATTATTCATGTCGAAGCTGTGGCTACAGATAATAGTTCTACAATTCACTACTTATGGACAACATACCCAGTGCCTACAATTGTTGTAGCGTACACGACACAAAAACACACTGATGTTCACATAAACTGGGCACGTTTAACTAATGCAACGTCACGTCGCTTGGGGTTGTGGTTTGATCCACCAGTAAACTATACGGTTGCTTTTGCAATGCCACGAATATATGAGTTTGAAGATGAAGATGACAATGTTGATCTGAGCGATAATTCGTACATGGTCGTGCGTGAATTTTCTGAAAATACGACATGGAAAATGGATTTGGATAAGTCTGAGTTTTCTGCTCAAGTCATATTTACAGCGAATGATTCAATGATTTTTAAGGTAAGACATTGAATAAAGATTTTAACCAAGTCTTCATATAATTCCAGTGAGCACTGCGTTTTGAATGGGCATGCAAACATTGATTTCATGAACAAAATGACGGGATAAAAATGTTAGTCAAGTCTCCAAACTTCATCTCTAGTGGCAATGTATTGTCTTCATCGTGCACAAGTGTTCATAAACATGAATAAAAAGACACAACAAAGACTTCCATTATGTCTGTGGATTAGCTATATTCAATTCTAACGTCTTTATTATGCACAAGTTTGCCTAAACATAAACAACAAGATAGAGTAAATACCTTGATCAACTCTCTCATGGACTGTGGAGCTGAAGGGGGGGGGGGGGTGTGCATGGTTACAACAAAGGCAAGAAGTAACACGTGCATTGATACTGGATTCTGTATGTCAACGTTTTGCCATAGATGCAGTCCACCAAACCTTTGCCACGAGAAAGATTTGAGGGGTTCAGCCCCCCACTTTAAACTATATTCCGTGGTCTCTGTCTCTGGATCTTTATTAAAAATGTTAGAAGCGTAAACAGAGTTAAACATAATAAGAAGTGTTAAGATGCTGTCTAATTTACAAGTTTTATTTATAACAGGCTTTCAACTGCCAGTCTGCAGTCTTTAATATTTGCCTGTTGAACACTGCTGACTGGCAGCCAAAAGCCCATAAAATATAAAAACTTATCAAACAAAGAACGTCTTTAACTTTCTTATTATCTCTAGATCCCATCTCCATTGACCATGTCTTTGTCACACAAGTACAAGCACATTAAAGTTTAAATTGCAATTGCTTATTGCTATTTAAATTTATTGCATAAATTGCTTATTGCTATTTAAATTGCTATTTAAATTTAATTGCTATTTAAATTTAGCTTATTAAAATTAAATTTAGCTTTATTTAAATTTAGCTTAAATTTAGCTTATATTTAGCATTCAAATAGCTTATTGCTATTTAAATAATAAATCTTCGTGGTGTACTCGAAAACTAATATTCATATTGTTTTTTTCGCTGATTAAATTTAAATTTAGCTTTATTTAAATTTAGCTTATTTAAATTTCGCTTAAATCTAGCTTATATTTAGCATTCAAATAGCTTATTGCTATTTAAATAATAAATCTTCGTGGTGTACTTGAAAACTAATATTCATATTGTTTTTTTCGCTGATTAAATTTAATTTAGCTTTATTTAAATTTAGCTTATTTAAATTTAGCTTATATTTAGCTTATATTTAGCATTTAAATAGCTTATTGCTATTTAAATAATAAATCTTCGTGGTGTACTCGAATACTAATATTCATATTGTTCTTTGGCCATGCAAAACTACAAGAATCTTATTACTTAGAATTTGTTATTGCAGTTTGTTGTTTGTTATTTCAGTTTATAGCATCGCATTCAGAAGACAGAGAATCCCACCTTCCGCACCAAAAATACACAGCTGACAGCAATCAGTTCTCGCTGACATTAGATCACACGAATGTGACAACTAATAAAACACGTTTTGCTGTTGAAATAAACTACATTTGCCCAGCGGGGCAGAAACCTGATGTTAGCATAACAAAAAGTATTGACGACGAATATACTCCAGCCGTATTTGAGACAGTTTATGCTAAAATTCCTGGAAAGCACTTCAAAGCTTATTCTCAGTGGAAGCCTATTGCATATACAAATGCTGAACTAGGAAGAAAATATCAAACAAAAGCCACGGTTGGTAAGGTTGAAAAGGTTGAGAAGAGACCTTGGAATATTGGTGAAACTGCAATGAGTGGTATTTACGGAGTGTATGGTGTGAATGTGTCGTTTGGTTTATCAAAAGATGGATTTTATCAGAAAAATAATTATTTAACTTGGTAAGAATTCTAGCCGTAGTTTTTTACGTTTAGCTATGTGTTCTGGCTGAAATTAAAGTTAAATTCAAGTCCTGAAAGCTTGAGATATTTTAGCTGAATTGGATTTGGGATAAAGAAGAAAATTTTAATTAGGAGTGTTTTCAAAGCAATTTTGACTAGCGATGAATAGCATGATTACTACACTGCCTTCAAAGTCACCACTATATGTACATGAAGATCCCCAACTTTATAAGAAGATTTCATGTGTACCAAATGATAGGGAAGGGTTTCAGTTCTTTGCTTCGTGAGCACCTGGGGCTAGTGCTGTGCAAACTCCGGCTCCGGCTGAAAATTCCTGCTCCGGCAAATTCGTGAAAATTTGAAGTTTCATGGAAATTTCGCATTTCAAATAGGAAGCACTGTGAAATAGAATGCACTATTTTCACGCCAGTTTTTGCTCTTTTGTCGATAGTAATCGTACCTTGTTCAGAGTGTATTTTGGTCGGACATTAGTCAAATTTAGTCAGACGTCTACCGAAGTCCGACAGTAGTTTGCAGCACAAATAAGTGCAGCCGGAGTTTTGCTGGAGCCGAACAAACTCCGGCTCCGGTGCACAGCACTACCTGGGGCCGGTTGATCGAAAGGTGGATAGCGCGCTATCCACTAAATAGTGGTGTTTTGTAGCCTTCATAGAATTGTCTGTTGATCGTTATGACCTAAAATTACGACTAATATCGATAGATTTATAGTCTTTGATATTTATATCGTTGGTCAAAATGGAAGTTTCGGCTTTTTTGTCCAATTTTATGAACGTTGAAAAATTCGCGCTATTCAACTTTCAAACAACCGGCTTCAGCAAAACTTTGCCACAAAGAAAGACGCTTCAGTGCGGTCAAAGAGGGAACGGCTTTCAAAGGCTGCTTTCCGTGCAATGACGCGTTTATGACACGCAAGTACAAGCACGTTAAAGTTTAAATTGCAATGGGACCGATCTTATAAATAAACACTAGAAGAATTGTTTAGAATTTTGAATTTTATAGAACTACGTGTATATTTGTTCATGTATTTTTCACAGCTATAAAACTTTGAAGGATTTTAACTTTTGCGTGTGTGTACGTTTGTGTCAAAAACACGTAGCTGTAAAACAGCCTTTCGGTCATTTTCCATAAAGCCTGTTTTCCGGCGGAATTTTCCGTGCGGAAAGTAAATCTACCAAACTGATTGGCTGGCAATATAATTATAGCGAACCATTCACTTTGCTAGATTTATTTCCGCACGGAAAATTCCGCCTATAGTGGAAAACAGGCTTTAAGCCTCCCTTTACCCTCGCACGCGGAGTGCGCCTTTTTGAAGATACGCTGCGGCAGATTGCCAGCTACAGCTCATGTTTAAAAATGCCCGCTTCGTCCGCGCAGGAAAATCGACTGAATTGACAGGTGGCCTTTACCACCGATCCTTTAAATATTCCAGGAGCGGTATTGTTGGATACGGTGAGCCAGCCACATCATCCTTATCACTTCTTGTTATACTCATTATCTCTATTGGTCTTGGGTTACCTCTCGCTATTATCCTATTTGGAGGAACGTTCGTTCAGGTCAAGAAAAGATGTTGGTCTTCGAAGCTGACGACGCCTTATGTCAAAATTAATTAGGGTACGTAATCACAGACTTGGAAAAATTAATTTAAGAAACTTTCAAGAGAAAAGTTTTGCCTTTTTTGTCTTTCTATCTGTTTTTCGCCTTTTGCCGCCTTTTTCCCTTTCTTTTCGTCGTTATTGCTTTTTTTCTTTCTTTCCGGCGCCATCTTGAATTGTGATGCGTTTTGGGTGAATCAGGGTAAAATGACTGTTTATAGGACTATTTTCGTCATGTTTATACGTCATCGGGTGATTTTTCATAAACATTTCGAAGAAAAAAATGATAAACCAAACACCACAAATCACAATGGATTATTTTACGTGACAACTGTTGGGTTGTTTTATACATTCATTTTGTGGATGGTTCATTTTGTTTTGACTCAGTTTTCTTCGTAAGATTATAAGAACAGTTGTAGATTATACGCGTCAAAAAACCCACTGTTGTTTGTAACTACAATTAGTCCTGAGTAGACTACAATGCATTGCGAATTCAAGATGGCGGTGCGATTACCAAAGATGTCAATTCTTGTATTTCTCGTTAAAAAGTGTTGAGAAACGGAAAAAAACTGATATCTTGAATGAATTGGTGGCGACGCTAGTTAGAGGCTGAGCAACTAGTCAAACACTTGTAGTATTGGTATTGACCTACCGTAACTGGTCCCGGGCGTCTTGCGCAGCCTCTGTAATACAATTTTATAGTTGACCGGCTGCTGTTTACCGGCTGCCAATTTATGACAATGGCAGCCAGTAAACACGATCACAGTTTTTGATGCTGAGTGGTCCGAAGGGTTCGAAGCCCGTCTAGGTTAAACGGTGGATAAGTCAGAATGCGAACACACTTCCTCATGTCTTGTAAATCTTTAAAATCAAATCTTATGTAGCGAAGCAATGGGTAAATACATTATTATTGTAGCTAGTCAGTTAAAAAACTTTCAATTTCGCTGTTCAAGGAATACATATATATGATTTCTATTTTGAACATATCTACCGTTTAAGCTAAACGCGTGTCGTGCAACCGGCCCAGGCTTGAACCCTTTTTATCTGAGCAAACCGGCCTAGCTCAGTTCACGTGAACTCGTTGCAGATTCAGCTCGCTCTACCGGCTTATACCGAGCGAGCTTGGCTCATATGAAAAGGCCGTTGAAGCAGCAAGAAGCGTGTGCAGGAATGAAACCATATATAGTATATTGCTATACTTTGGAAAATGACTGGGAAGTCTGTGCAATGATTAAACGTTAGTAATTAAGCCCGCTTTCCACTAGGAGGAATTTTCCGTGCGGAAAATAAATCTAACAAACCGATTGGCTAAGCAATATAGTTGGTTGCCAAAAAGTCTTAAGCGAACCAATCACGTAGCTAGATTTATTTTCCGCACGGAAAATTTCGCCTAGTGGAAAACTGGCTTTAGTGAAATTAGTTTTATACACGAGAGTAAATTAGCAACGAAATAATTGACCCATTGTCGTTTCGCAAGAAACAGGAATTTATCGTGCAAATGTCCAGGTTTTTGGGTGGAACCCTTTATTTTTAAAATTAATTTTATACAATATAAAAGCACTGCGCAAATACATTTTGTTTTCTACATTAAAATTCGTAGCTACAAAAGTAATCAATATACCCAAACAAGCTCCTAAAACAGAACAACGAAGTAACTAATAATATGCACATGTTACTAAACAGAAAAATTTTCCTTTGACCGATCCGATTCCTCGCCTAGTTTTAGCCAATCGGAATTCATGATTATTAACTTGAGAATATGGCCTGAATAGCTTCCACTTAATCAGCGGAAATTACCGGTGTTCTAATGGAAACACTGTTTTCTTATTAACTACGACGCTACTCGATATCTACCGTAAATGATCTAATAAACTTCCGGGAAGTTTAATAAACATTAGGGTTTTATGGGAGGCGTTTGATAGATACGAGTCGTTTAATAGAGAGGGATGTTTGTTTTATTTCTATGACTTTACTATAAAACAAAACAAAACTATGGCCCCGTTTACACTATATCGGATCGCTATCGGAGCGGCTCAAATTTTACAACTATCGATGCGCTGTAAAGACTTTTAATGGTAATAGCGCAAAGAAATATACCAAATGTATCAGCCTAGTTGATATTTGCTGGTGGCTGACGAGTGAATCCGGTATAATGTAAACGCGGTCTAAGGCCCCGTTTACACAGTACCGGATTCGCATCGTCACGACGTCGACTTAAGCCACTGTAAGCTTACATTTGTTTCAACAACTTTTTCTAGGATTAGCTGTCATTAAGTTGTGCGACGTTATCATAAATTTATGAGCTAGGCTTGCCTCGAAACTGCTTAATTTGATGCCGTGACGTTGCGAATCCGGTACCGTGTAAACGGGGTCTACGACGTGCACTTTGCTTTTGCAATAAGATGAAGTTCGGTTTTTCAGCCCATCGACATCCTACTAATAGTTGAATCTAAAGGCTATGTCCTTCATATGCTAATGTGCAGGAAATCATAAGCAAGCCACTCTTAAAAACAAAATCACACAAGGCAATATATCAGTAAATTATTTTTAAATTGTTGCGCTTCCTTCAACTCTTACGGCGATTGGACAGCGTCTATTTGACACGGGGGGTTTATTAGAGAGAGGCGTCTAATATAAACTTACCCTTTAAGAAGAGCTGTTTTAGATACGAGGCGTTTATTTTATAGGGGGCGTTTATTAGATCATTTACGATATGCGTTCTGGTTAACCCATAATGCATCATGACTCGAAATGGCGTCAATTGTATAATCGGTATACGACCATACTTTAACGTTGGTTTATAATATAACCATACTTAATGAGTTGTGATTGGTAAATAACCATAGCGCCATTCTTGGCCATACACTTGGGCATACTTGGGCATTCTTTTGACTTGTCCGCAGTTGTTGATAGCAGCATATAAACATTGTTAAGAAGGTGTAATGTCATTTTCTGTACAGCTCGGGTTGCTTTACGCATAGTTGTTTCTCTTAATTTAGCAACGTCCAGTTTCTCATGCTTTCCACTATAGTTTTGCTAACCATGTATATTGTTATATTCCATCGCCTCGCATCCTTTATTGTTTGAACTCCACACCTTCACAAAACTTAGATATATCCTGCTATTTTGCCAGCTTTAGGCGCACACGTTGCGCAGCACCTTTTCTTGTAACTTGGTATGCGACAATAATTTATCCTCTTAATAATATGACAGTATCTTTTAAACGAGCGAGGTGGATTGTCCTTGCATGGAGGGCTGTGACTTCTTACGGGTTTCGTCCCAGGACAAGCTTTGCGGTAACATGCACGCCGTTGCTGAGGTCGTTCCCAGGACTTGCAACCACCAACACGCTTTCCCTCACCACTCAAACATGACACGTGACGTGCTTCCACTCCGTGACCACATGTTACTGAACACTAGAATATAGCAATGCAAGGCGTAATCGTGAAGAAATCGTTAAAAAGCTGTTTAAAAAGTTAAAAATCGCTCTAAAAACTGCTTGGTGTAAGCGTAAGGTTACAAAACATATTCAAAGTGATAGTTAAAAACCAGGCAGAGAAAGTGGACCGGAATTTCAAAGTCCGAGAGAAGTTGCAAGCCTTTTAATGCTCGAGGACTTAGAAATCCCGGTACATTCTGAGGCCGAGTATTTGCTCTGATTTCTACAATTCGTCAGTTATGTTATTTAAAAGTACTAGTAGCGTGATAATATTTCCAATTACTGCTACTCTGAAATAATTCAAGATGCCCGGTACCTTGAAAATGTGTCCAACTACCTTAGTTTCAAGTTACAGAGTAAATGTGTAATTTTAATATTTTCTTCACAAACTGTTTTTAGACACTTTTTTGCTGCGGCTGCTTTGCCCGCATGGGCGAACTTTCCGCTCCTCTTGCGCGGGTAAAGAGGCCACAATGGCATACGCCTTTTTATGAATTCGGCTATTATAGTGTACAGTATTGTCTGAAAGTATTTTCGTGGGTAGTTAGTCTCAACTAACCTTTGTCCAGGGGGTCGCAAACCAGCTCGAAACACAGTTGCTGTTGCAATCTTTCCGCACAGCGGGTTTATCGTCCAGTGAACAATCCGCATCAAATGTTTCTTGATAGATGCCATTTACTGACTTCATACAAATAACAACTCTCTGTTGAACACCGCTTCCGCAGTCCGTTGAACACTAAAACAATGAATGAAAGAATGAGTATCTGTAAAGCGGCACAGGAAAGCCAAAATCTTTAAAACTCTCTGATGTAGGCAATTTGCGAGAATTTTTTACAGTTGTGAGGTGATGTCATCACAGTGATCTCATTTATCCTTTGCAGTTTTATCTAATCTGAAATGCGTGTACGTAATTTGCAGAACATTTGCGCATTAATTTTCTTTGGTTATAAGCTAAATTTCTAACGGGGGGCTAATGTCATTTTGACCAAAAATTCTTGCAGGCTGCTATTCCATTATATTTTGCTGTGAATAACATGAGAAATGAACATTTTTTACAGATAAGGAATTTAAAGAGTTCATATATCCAATACATTTGCCTTATTTTTGTTTTAAGCCGATTACTAAAAATCTTTGAAACTATCCGTTTTTGCCTTGAACTTTATGTAGAATTTGTATAGCCTATATTGTACATCTATCAAATATAGACTCGGAGTGGGGGGGGGTCGGGCAAATAAGGGAAATATTCCCTCAAATCCCCCGAGCGGAAGGCCTATATAAGATATATTATACCGAAAAAATGTACTAGAGCAGAAGCACACAATTCAACAACGTTTAGTTTTTAACCTTCGTTTCGATCTTCTTCGGCCATGTTAAATAAATATAAAGTTTTCCTGCCTATTTTAGTTTTGCGAAGTCTTGCGTGGTTTGCGCGAAAACATTGACAAAAAGAATGCATGCTCTGTAAACGATGACGTACGATCAGATACGACGACAAGTATCATGCTCACGTGGCACAATCATAACGTTTTGATTGGATACTTTAAATTTGAGGTATGATATTATACGATAGTTCCCACCTTACTCCATTCTGAAGTGACCCATATTCCTTTACAATGTTGTGGATTACAAGTCTGTTCATTGTCTGGTTTCGTTTTCTTTGCACAATACTTCTCAGCCAACTGACTGCCTTCTAGTCTTGCGCAAACTACAGGACGACTCCTAATTCCACTGCCACACGTTCGTGAACACTAGAACAAAATGTTTGTTTAATATCTGTGTTGTTGTTGTTTGTTTGTTTTTGAAATAAAGTAAGGAAAGGAAACGACGAGCGATCTAATCACCCCTCCTTGTCGCGATTAGTCAATTAGCCTTTCTCACGCTATGCGACCAGGCCTTAAAATCCGCCATTGTTGGGTGACAAAATCATTGTTTTTGATTTTTGACTCACTTTTTATCAAAAGAAAAAGTGAAGAATTTTATGCTTGTTAACAGTTGACACTTGCTACCTTCATGTTTGATAAAAATTAGGATTAAATAGCGACATTCTTGATGGCGAGTTGTCACAATTTCAGTTCATGAATGCAGTAGACGTTTTGGAACAGCAGAGGACACTCAAAGGATGCGTACCTCTGCCAATTCGTTTTAGTAGTTTGCTGATTATTTGTTATGCTATTTGCACTATGCTGAGTCGGCCTGTCATGTTTTCCATCAAAAACGTTGCATTTCATCACCACTGCTATTACAAAAAGTTGCGTTCCACATTTCGTTTGCATATGATTACACAAAGAAGGCAAGAGACTTTAAGTATTACAGAATGCCTACCTGTGACCAATCAGAACGAATGTACCAATCAGCTTTGCACATTCCTAGATAACATGCTTTTAATTCTGCTGGTTTTTTCACCCTCCCACATTCAGCATTGTCAACTGTATCGTTCTTGTAGTCTTTGCAAACGACGTTTCGTCTTTGAACACCATTGCCACACTCAACCGAACACTTAATTTGAAATACGCTTTACTTCAGTCAAATTCACAACTTCTTTTTCAAAATGACGTAATACATTAAAAAATTACTTTGTGGTTTCCGTGTTTGGACGGCCTGATCCAAACACGCGGGAATGTGGCGAGAAGTAAAAGCGCGCGAAACACGAGACGAAGGCGAGTAATTTTGCGTGCTTTCTTAACTCGAGCAACATTCCCAAGTGTTTGGCTCAGGCCATCCAAGCACTTGAAAACCATAAAGTAATTGTTTTATAAATTGATAACAACACGGTAGTAGTTGGTGAAGGTACTTTAAATTTCGGAACAACACGGAAGTGTTTGGACCATGGTTTGGACTGCCTGGTCCGAACACGGGTTTCGACCAATCAGAACACGCGTTATATACATGTTGTTTTGTAAGATATACTGCAGCAAGGTACTTGTGCTATGAACACTATTTCATTTCACATCATACTACATTCCATTTTAGTATGGTAAACTGGTGTTTTGTGGTGCACTGTGAAATTGCGTAATCATGCAGTGGTAAACTGTGACATGTAATGCAATGAACTGCCATAAATGAGTAAGATTTAAACAATTTTATCTTACTTATTTGTCGGAATGCTATACCTCTCTCCAATTTTCCACAATCCACTTTGGTCTGGCCGTTTTGGGACATTCTCTAACAAAACACTTTCTTATAACTTCAGGTCTCAATTCTATTGGGCACTTCACAACTGGAAGCATCACTGGTACTTTTTCACCACTTCTGTCTATCACTTGTTTACACATCAAGTCTCGAACTTGTTCACCTTCGCCACAAGTTTTTGAACAAGGTTTCCATTCCTGGGGTACCCAACTAAACAAAACATTCACATTGTTTTTATATTATATTTCTGTGAGCAATTTTATTAAAACAAACTTAAACTAAAATGTACCTTACTGGACATGGTTTTATATTACAAACACGTCTTATTTCTTGACGTCTTGTTTGGTCGCATTTGACGTCTGCCACGTTCTCACCATTTGAAACACGAGTGCACTTCACTATGCCAGACTGCATACCTACGAAACGGACGGAAGACATAATTTTGAATTTTGAGGGTTCTATGACAAGATTTTAATGACTAAGTTTTCTGATAGAGCTCTAAGCTGCTCCAACACTTTCATAGACCTCAGGCTATGGCATGGTCAACTTACAATGAAAAGTGTTTTTCGTTTATTGCATTATATTGTTCGCGTAATGCTTGTGTTGCATCCTGTTAGTACTCTTATAATGTGCGGTAGAAATCACCTGACCAGTCATAAGTTCTTTTGACTTGCTTACACTTGCACGGCATAAGGTGCTAAACTTCACTGCCCTTCGCTCCTGGCATCCAAAGGTTTACTATCGGCAATAAAAGGACTAGTACCTTACTGAGGTCATTCACAAACTAATTTACAAAAACGTCTTCGGAATCGTTTTAAAAGAAGACGTGGAAAACTAATGAAACAAGAAGTCTTATAAAATTATTTAGGCGAGTGGTTCAGTAACTTGGAGGTGTTTATGCTGATTGGAGAGGAGGGCCGTTTATTACATATAGTCAAATAGATTCAATAATTCTTACCTCCTGCGCAGGAAGATGAACACGGCGTATACCCAACGATTTTCCATCTGAATCCATCTGCTTCCTGATTGCTGGTATAAAACTGTTTCTCGCCATCCTGCCATGTTCTGCCTTGATTTTCCGGTATTACAGAGTCACCAAATCGATTTGGCGTACGGCCCCATTGAGCACGTGGATAAACGGTTCTCTTAGCGTCGTCAAAACGGTTTACAGGTTGCAAACCAGGTTGGTATTGGGATAGCTTGGGATTTCCAAACTGATTAGTCTTCACAAACTGGTTTGGTTGAGGAAACTGGTTTGGCTTGACAAACTGGTTAGTTTTGACAAACTGATTAGGCTTGAAAACTTTGTGGTTGAGAAATGGTCGTGCAGGCGCTGGAGCACTAGTTTCCAATCTTTGTTGTGGTTGGTCTTTCTGATCTCCGCCAAACTGAATCCAAGATGAACCATACCATGAAACCTAGTCATCAAAGAAAGTAATAGCTAGTTATCGTATTCATGGAAGGAAGCATGTAAAAACAGACAAACTGGTAGATTGGAACCCTGCTTTTGGTAGAGTTTCCAAACCCTATGCACTGACAGCAAACTACTTTAATGAGATCGAGGTACCCTTGCATTGCTTGTTGGAAAATTTGCTTGTGAAAGCGTATTAACCGAGCGCGAGGTGTGTACGGGAAAGTATTGCCTGGGTACAGACCGAGCAAATAAGATTAGAAAGGAATTTATTACATGGCTTTGTTGGATCACAGTTTCTTCAGGACTCCTTTGTGCGGCACTGTCGCTTTCAAAATATCAGCCATCCTAACTGTTTTAGCATTTAAGCAGTGTGCCTGCTATGTGATAATATCCTCATTCAGCAACGGAAAACTGGAGGACAAGCAAGAAGACTTTAGACCATAAATGGACCAATCGGCGTGCGCCATTCAACTCGACCATACAATGATCTTTTAAATTTACCTGCTTTCCACCTTGACTTTGCTTGTCAGTAGACAAGTGAGGGTAACTAAAGCCACCATTTGTACCAGGAGAGTATGGTGGTTGTTTTCTGTCAACACCAGTGTATGGTACTTGACCATGACTAGACCTAGAGTATTCCTGTTGTTTTTGTCCAGCTATGAACGAGATAGATTCTCCCTCAACAGGCGTCTTTCCATCATGTTGTGTCTGTTCTGTCGTCCGCGGGCTCTTTCCACTTGTTATTTTAATGTTTGACCGAGGTTTAGGGAAATATAAATTTTCACCTTCCTGACGAGCTAGGTGTTTTATTTTCTGATATTCATCTGTAGTGACGAAGTACGAATACATTATAATCGATGGATCTCTTTGGTAAATCATCTAAAAAAAAACACACAATACACCAGTCTCGTAAGTTTTTTTTCAGTTATCCTTACCAAGATCAGCGAAAAATTTACTAGCCAGGGGCGGGTAGTTCAAAAGGTGGATAGCGATTTTTTGTACCTCAATAAAATTTTACATTGATCGTTATAAGATAACGTTACGATTGAAATCTATAGACCAAAGTGGAAGCATTGGCATTTCTTGTCCGAAAACATGTGAACGTTGAACGTACCCTTTGGCTAGGAAGTTGACATTAAACTACTATAATCAATTAGCTTAATCGATTTTAGTTAAAACATCCCCCCCTCCCCCATAATCTTTAGTTACCTATTCTTAACAAAGTTTCGTTTTCGCTTTTATAATTTGCCTGCTTGTGCAATGACTGTTTTCGAACGAGATTTAAACTCGTCTTGTTCTTTGGCATTACACAAGGTGCATAGAAAAGTGATCTTCAAATTTCGAAAAGTTGCAGTGCACTTCACATTGAGTTTTGATAGTTTAACCAGTGAGATTAACTTGCTGAATGGAGCCTAGGTCAAACGTCGCTCCAGCCGGTTACAGACGAGCAAGTTTTTCTATGACAAGTTTTACTTGACAAGTTTTAGGCCTAGGTCAAACGTCGCTCTTCTCATGTGCCGAACCTATAATGCAAATGAGCTCAGACAAAGACGTTAGGTCATTTGCATTAAGTTCGGCGCATGAGAAGAGCGACATTTGACCTAGGCGTAAATTGCCAATTGCGCGTGTGTATAGAAACGATATTTTTCAACCACAAGTTTACCTGTGACTAGCATTTTTTGATCGTGTGAACGTGTCAATAAGTTTTCCTCAACAAATCACTCGGTACGTCCGCAGCCGTGCCTAAACTATCTTCGACAATTATTCTTTAATGACACGTTCAGACGAGCGAAATCTTTACTTTGCCAATTTTTACTGTGACAAGTATACACTTGTTCAAAATCAACCATGTTTGATTTTGAACAAGTGCATTTGTCACAGTAAAAATTGTCAAAGTTGTGCGTACACACCGGCAATTCAAACTTGTTAAGTAAAACTTGTCGCAGAAAAACTTGCTCGTCTGTAACCGGCTTTAAGGATAAATTCACAACACTTACACTGTGTGAAACGAGTGCTGACAGAAGAAATGAATCACGGGTAGTTCCAGAGGCCTGGAACAGAGGCTGCATTTTGCCGATTGAAAGACAATTGCACTGAAGGAAATAATAAATGTATAAATTCGTTTTCAGCTAATGGCTTCCCAAGGATTGTACACAATCAAAATACCTGATGAAAATACGTTTCTAAAAACACTCGAGAATTTTACGACAGAATCTACGTATTTGCCAAAGAAAGTCATCTCCAGTAATGGTCATATAGTACAACAGAATTGCAATATGTAATAGATAATCATTTTGTCCTAGGTCCAATTTTTTCAAAGACGAGATAAATAGAAAAAATTACGCTTCTATTTACAAATGGAAGATCTTTGGGAATTTCCCAAAAATGGACGTACGACAAAATAATCATCAAGGCCCATTTAAACGGGCGATTTTTGCTGCTACTTTTCGCCTGTTGAACGATGTGATATATATGCGAATATACTTGGTCCAACAATTTCGCTGCTGCACTCGCCAGTCAACATACTCGATCACATACGCTAGTATGTGATCGAATAGGTTGACGATTAGTATATCACCTTGTTTTGAGATCCTTGATTTGGTTTCGCATTTTCTCCGTCTCTTCACGGTACTGCCGAATCAATCTTTCATCCTACAAACATTTTTGTGAGCTTTTTACGCATGGAGAGAGTTAGCTACATGACACAATCATAATAATATAATTTACAATAAAAATAATAATAAAAATAAAAATAATATAAATTATATTATAATAATATAATATAATTTGTACTACTTCATAATTTGTTTGACAAAAAGTAAAGCTTCCGTTTCAAGCCCATTTTGTAAGAAAATCCATTTTAAAAGAACAGTTAATTTATACCTGTGCAATCTGATCATCCTCCTGTTGGAGTCGTTTTACAATGTAATCCTTGACAACCGCCAGTGTCGCAGTCGAATTATGGGCAAGTGTTTGTAGGACTAGCAACGGTGGAAGCAAATTATGCTTGTCGATATCTGCATTGAATTGTTGAGGAAAAATCAGGCATTCGAAAATTATCCACGGTAGAGTCCCGCAACAAACGAAAAATAATTTGAAACAACTTTCTTGCGGAGATCATTTGCTTGTGTGTACGATGAGCAAGTTTTCCTTGACAAGTTTCTTGATCAGCTCACTTCTTGCGTACGATGAAAACAATTCCCTTCATTGAGAGTCACACACCAACAAGCTACCCTTGCATGACTAACTTTTGACTAAAACATTTTATCACCGATATTTTTCTCGTTTGCGTGGAACTTAACCCTGGTTTCCATATGATCGTAACTGACATGTCGTAAACGAAAAGTCACGATATCTCTCGACGGTTAAAATATTTTATCTTCTTAGCAGTAAATCTTATAGAAAACATACATATTGTTTACTAATACTTGCTTTGCTAATAACTAGTTTGAAACTGTTCTATTTCGGGGCTCACAAGAAAGATCGTGACTTTACCTTTGCAAAAGTTACATGGAAACTAGGCTTTCGCATGCAGGTAGGTTAGCATAATAGAATCTTATACTAAAATCTTCGAATGTCTGCGTGGTGATTTGTAATAAATACAAGATTTTATATTATTCTGACTTCTACTCGATTGCCGAACGCTCAAATGAAAACAGGAAAAGATACGAGTAAGGACTTGCATGATATATTCCTTGCAATTTTCCTCTTTGCCTGCAAAATACGAGAGCGCCTGCACCCAAAGGTTGGAGTCCTGCGAGCCATACTTCTTACACGTGTTAATCACATGTTCATATTCATCATGTTCCATGTGATAATGAAGGATTTGAGGAAACCTTGAGGAAAAACCGTCAAAGAAAAACACTGCTCGTGTAAATATCAGTGAAATGTAAATATATCTGGAACGCTATGTCAGGTGGGGAATTGAAGCCAACTTTGTGCTCATTTTGCAGGTAGACCCAGTCCTTTTTAAAATTTTTTTTTAAAAAATAGCATTTTTTTAATCCAGAAAGTTTTCAACCTAAATCTTGGATTAGTTTTGTAAAATGCATTTGAACTTAAAGAGCGACAATTGAATTTATATTATATGAAATAAAATTTGACAAAAATTATACTGTTATCGAAAAAAGTTGAAGCAAACACGAAAATTACGAAAAGTTCGCGCGAATTTTGCCGTTTTTTCTGCGGTGTTGAAAGTTTGAGATGCACTTAAATGTTTATACCTCCAAAATAGTATAGTTCTGTGTTAAATACACTTATTTTCAAAGTTTTACAAAAATTGAGCAATTAGCCAAAGAAAAAATAGTGTTTTTATCGTGTAAATACATTTAGCCAATACAAAAATATGTGGTCGTGTCCGGGGGAAGATGACAAAATGCTAGTGATCTGGCTGGCTCATGGGCTGGCTTCATCCAATTATAAGCGCTTTCTTATGGAGATAGCGTTCCAGATTATATACAGTTCACTGGCAAATATACACAGTTTCTAGTGGCAGAAACAAACAAGACTGCATGAATTTCTTACAATTTCGATTTCTCGTATAGTAATAAGATGCCAGCTTTGAAATTGTGCATTTGCGCCAGGACCATCGCATGGTCATTGTCCATTTCATATTTTCCCTGAATGAAAAATAAGCCATATGAAAAAAAGAGTAAGGCCCGTTTTCCACTACGCGAATTTGTTCGTGCGAAAAGTAAATCTGGCGACGTGATTGGCTCGCTTTCGGCTTTTTCGCGGCAAATTATTTTGCTAGCGAATCACGTTGCTGGATTTTATTTTTTGCTAGAAAAAATTCGCGTAGTGGAAAACAGGCTTAAAGGCCATGCAGAAAATACAGCTTATTTCCGTGAACCGCATCATCAACTGTGGAAACAACTTCATAGTTTAGTAGCTTCCTCCCACTCGTCCCACCTCAACATTTTGTAGCAGCGCAAGAGCTTTGCGCTCTGGTTCAACCTCTTCCTAAAAACAAAGTACATGCAGTTTCAATGCTTTTGAATCTAAAAATATTATAGTTCTTTATTTCTAAAGTCAGCAAGAATTAAGACAAAAACTGCTAAGTTTCCTTTCATATTCTGTTATATTTGCGATCTAAGTTCCGTCTTATCAATGTATACCACCACCAAACAAAGCGGAATTAAACAAAATATACTTTGTGGCATGAAGTTAGGCCAAAACCTACTGTTGAAAACAAAGTCTGGCTTCGGCAGTCAATTTAATTATAAAATTATAAACACTATACGAAAATACTAGCAAATTGAACAAGCCTTTTTCGTAGTACGACATCACCATGCAGCGAGTACGACAAAAACTTGGACAATTCGCCGGTACCCAGATACTTCTAATTTTTATAAATGAATTGACTGCCCAAAGCCAGGATTTATATTCATCCGTATAGCCTTTGCCCTCACTTACACAATGTTATACTAAAGCACAGGCTTTGTACGTTTGATATTTATATGAGAACCTTACCATTCTATCTTTGCAATGTTTTGCCTTGTTGAGATAAAGCTCCAGTAATGTACTGCATACCATGCCTGACGATTTCGCTCGCACCTAGACGAATCATAACATGAAGTATTCCCACTGAAACGGTGCACACATGTAGAAGCGAAAAATATCTGCGTTTTTGCAGGCTTACTTTAGTCATGTGTTCCAGAAACTCAATAAGTTTATTTTTCTGGTGCACAAAAATATGAATGAAAGTTTCAGGTTCGGCGCGAAGAATCTTACGAGAATTACCTAGATATTTAAAAATGAAAACAATCATTCATGCAATCGTAATCATTGCAAAATATACTACTTTTGATCTAGACAACAAAATAACATCGCAGCTAGAAAGAGTATCAAAGAATTAGTATAACCGCACAAAGTGGCTGCAAAATGTAGAGAGAAGAGTGTGAAATGTAGCCGTGCGAATTTCACAAATTTTGTATATTTGTATATTACCAGGACCGAAATTGATAACTTTATATTGAGAAAAGGATATCACTTTCGACCGCATGATACGAAAGTACACAAATCTTGCAATTTTCCGCATTTTACAAAATTTCGCGACGAAACCTTGCAAATTTACTAAATTTCTGATGCTCTTTCCAGCTTTGGTGATGAATATCCGTCTTTTTACAGAAAAATAGCATAACAAACTTTACCAGACATATCACTGTTATCTACCAACGGACCTAAGCAACGTAGAAAAATTAAAATCAGTTGCACAATTCGATGCATGGCCCGACTCCTTCTGTGCTATACTGAGGGTTCAATTTCATATAGATGTGAGAAACGTCGTTAACTCAAACACCTAAATAAAATAAGGTCATTTCTATACTTACTGTCACTTGATTTATAGTCAGTACAAAGTACTTTCAATAATTCTGTCGTTTTGTCAGGTTCAGCTTCCATCAACGTCTTGCCGTAGTTTCGTAAATTGTGTTTTGCCTACAAGGAGTAAAAGAAAAAGTAGATAGTACGCTTCAACACATTTGTATATTTTTGTATTACGAGCGAAACGTTTTTCAGCCAAAAGTGGAAGCACTTTCCGCACAAAGTACAAAAATATACAACATTATCAAACTTCGAAGGGCTATTTTTCTTATTTCACAACATTTTGCACGAAAACTTCACAATTTTGCAAGATTGAGGAAGGTCGCTCCAATTGGAGATAGAGTTATCTGGATAAAAATATGTATAGTTGCCGCTTGCCAAGACGAGATTTTCAAAAAACACGATCTAAGGACTTCTCTTTGGAACATACAGCGTAAAAGTCAAGTTTGCCAATGTAGTCTAAAGCTCTCTGGTAGTCTTTGTTGTCTTCGAGTTGAATTTTCAAGTACCAGTCATTCTGGTGAAATTTTTCGGCTAAGTACAGTGCGTGGCTGTAGTAAGAAGCTTGGCGACACACCTAAAAAAAGCAACAACATTGTATTAAATGGTTGTACATGGCTGGAAGTGCAAGGTATTAGATTTGACTTCCAGTGCGAAAACAAGTATGACTGTGAGATTTTGCTGCCGAAAATCAACCAACGCCTGCTTTTTGTTGTCTGCATGCACGTTTGCCTCTTACCAAGTGAAATCAATTTGATCAACTCTCACTTGAAACAACCAAAACTGTTGCTTTCGATTTCGAGCCATGGTCATACAAAAATTTTTAATGTTTATATACTTAATGCATATAGTTGTAAGAAAACTCTTGCATGTTGTATTTCTAACGGAGAATTGAGTATGGCATGGAACCTCGACACTATGCAAGATATTAGTCGAATTATAGCTTTAACGGATAGACATGCAGTTATTTAAAACACAGAATTCCAAATATTCCATTCCTGTAGCGGAATTTTACCATTTTTTGCAGTTTTACAAACGTGAATGTGAGTATATGAAAAACGCGACAGTGGAGAGCATCCTTAAGCAAGGAGTACCTACTTTGATTGCTGTTTCCACGTCAAAGTTAAGCTCTTTGTCCGTCTACAAGACAAATAGAACGAGAATTTTGGAGTAAAAAACATTAAACAATGTTCTTATCACATTCATGTACAATATACCATAATAAACTCATCCAATTTCGACACATCTTTAAGCTTTGTATAACAATTGAGCAACAATGTCGTGTGGTCTGTATTCGCCAAATTCTGTTCGTGCAAAGCCTACATAGAGAGAATATACGTACAAGCTGTACATATCTTTTACCTAGCAAACGGATTACTAAACTATCTGTCGGTTTCTCTCGTTACTACAGTAACTGGCATTTCAACCAGGAGGCCCTACTTCGCAATTTTACTCTGCCCGGCTAATGCCATAGAACTTGCATGTCAGGACAAGATTCTTACCAGTTAATAATATATGAGAAATAAATCCTATCTCATGCCTATAGCAATAAATATGTTCTCGGTCCGGGCTTACGGACCGAAAGCTCTGCATAAATAAATTTACGTGGTGTTTCCACAAAACTTTGTATTAAATAAATATGTTTCTCGCAATTATAAGTTTCTAATCTGAGATTTACCTGAAGATAGGCTGTGAGATTGTGGATTCTTTGGGCATCTAAAAACTGTAAAATATAACCAATTTTTCAAGAATCATGCATGGCCAACAAAACCAAACGAAACGTGATAAGTTTACTTTCTCAGCTATATATATACAGATACACGACACCTTTCTGATAACATAGGATGGTTCTAGATGTCCTATCGTTCTGATGTACTGCTTCATAGCGCCGTCATGATCACCTTTACTGCAAATTTATAAAATAAAAATAACCTTTGAGTGCAATGCCACCTTGATCTATTTTGCATTACAATCTAATATGCACGTAGTGAGGAATTCTAAGTCAAGTCAAGTCAAGCCAATTCCTCACTACGTGCAAAAAGCGCTCGGTAATGCCACGTTTCTTGTGGTTCAAGGTTACTAATCTAATATGCATTGTAATCTTAATCTCTTTTGCATCATATAAGCATTAACTTAACAAATTAGCCTTTCACACGACACCATTTTTGGGGTACTTTTCGTGAAAAACATGTGTCAAAATCAGAAAAATCTAAGTTGTATGAAAACCGTTTTTCAATAATTGAACTGTAAATTAACTTATAAAGGTTTTATTTAGAACAATGACAATACAAAACCTAAATTTATTGAT
>JAODVM010413055.1:0-10284 GCA_025400095.1 Phenganax marumi
TCTTGTGCACTTATTTCAACAGCATTGAGAAATTTGTTACCAATATGTCTAACCTTGTTAACAATATTCTTATTACCGTCTTTTGCTTCTTCACATGCTTTTCGAAGTAACTTGCTCATTCCCGTTGTCCCTTAGTGATATATCAAAGGATATAAACAGCACAAGCATACGGATCTAGAACAAACTGAATATCCATGTTAGCTTGCCAAGCTTTCAGCGAATTAGGATTGTAACAGTTGATTCTAATTTCAGCTGGCAAACATTTTAACAACAAAGTGCTATGTTTAAGAGACGGCCTTATTGCCTTTAGATATTGGTGTTCCGATAAGTCTAATTTTTTGAGAAATTCATTAAAGGTCATGGTTTCATCTGCTTTGATAGAATCTAATAATGCACAAATTCGTCCTAAAGCTTCCTTCAATATCTCTGCAACATTCTCGTCCAGATCTACCTCAGACAAAGGCTCCATAATCATAGTTCTCAGCATTGGTGGTAAAGGAAAATTAAATCTGCAAACAGCATTTCCTCTTTTTTTTGCATGTTTTAGAGTGTTTATGCCTTTGTCAGTCTACAAGTTCTGTTAAATAATCTGAATCAACTTTACATGAAACATAGCTATTGATAAATTTGACAATATCTTCATCGGAATCTTTACCGTACTCAGGTGCATTTTTGATCCAGAATAATCCATGGATATGTGGAGAACCTCTTTGCTGGAATTCAACACAATAGAAAAAATCAACAACCTCTCCAACTGGATGACATGAACTTTTAATAAAATTGTGAATAAATAGTTGCGCCATATGTTCAAAGTTTCATGCACATGTTACTGGATCTTTCTGTATAAGTTCAGATTTCTTTTGCCACGTCATTTGTTTAACCTCATCGTCAGTATAGTCTTTGTTGTCAATAAGACGACCAAGAATTTTAATCAAATGAACCCATCGTGTTTCAGCGGCTGAAAATGAACAGAACCATGTAGGTGTACCAAGCTAACGAATCATTGCAAATAGATCTTTTTACATCTTTCAAAGTATGGAGGAGAACCGCACAAATTTCTCAGAACTCTGAATCCTTCATCTAAATTATTTAGTTTGTCAACAGAACTTTCTGACTTTAAATCTTTACATTTTACCTTTGGTTTTACATTCACGCAGTGACAAACTGGCACTGCCTTGAGTTTGTCTGATCTGCAATTTTTTTAGTTTTTAAAAAATGTTCGGCTCAGACTGGGCAACTCTTCTATCTTTACTTCATAATTCCCATTTACAATTAGTACTATAGTGAACAGGCACAAGTCTGTCACTGTTATAAGCTTGTCGTTTGCCACAGTAAATGGTAGGATGGTGCAAAAATGATTATTTTATCACCATCTTGAGTAATGTCAGGCTCTTGGAATAATGTATCCATTACACCTGATGGTCGCTCAGTCACTTCACACCACTGATCATCAGTGTCATTGTCAACAGAGTCATTATTTACTTGTGTCTCCAGTGCCTCTAGACTTTGAGTATTCAAATCGTTTGACAGATTATTTGAAGTTTCCTTCGTGTCATTGGCAATAAACTCTGACCACTCCGTCATAGTTGACTGGATTTGACACATAATTGTCCATTACTTGTATTCATTCATTCTGGAATATTTCACTCATATGAACGAAGTATTGAGCTGCATCCAAAACTTTCGTAGGTCTAACGTTTTGAAATTGATAATGATGTTTATAGCCAAGCCGTCTTTTCAATTTAATTGGAATAGTTGGTGAATCGTTTACTGGTCTAGGTAAAACACTAACAGTTGTGTTAACATCGGCAGGAACATTAACTACATTCCCATGAATACTTAATTGTCCTCCACTAGGCAATTCCCGCACCTGCATAAAAGGTATTCTTGGGGGAAATTAGTCTTTCTTCAAGAAGAGTTAAATTCTTTAAAACATCTGGCTTTTCTGGGAAAGTCATTTTGTTTGCCTTTGCACAACTTGGTAGTTTACCTACTTTAAGGTTTGAGTGACAGGTAGCACATATCCATTCAGTGTCGTTAATGCTTTTTAGACCAGTAAGACAACAATCAAGGATTTCTTTTGAACATGAGCTATACGAAGAAGCATTGCATTTAGTTACAGAAGGTTTGTACCACAATTGTTCGCAACATGTACAAATATATTCCAGTCCAACACTTACGTTTTGCTGAAAAAGTGCTATAGCTTTTGCCATACATGAATTGGAACTGAGAATGGAATTATTTTTTATTCTTTTGACACCGTGCTCCTTGTCGTCACGAGGTTTTTTTTGTCGGATGTCAACTTTCGTTTTAGATATTGCTTCTTTTGAGTATTTTTGACCTTTGCGGAACAATTTTGCTTATAGTATCTATCAGAGTGTTTTGATGATTCTTTCACCTTCTCAAAATTTAATTGTCTGTATGTTGCACTTGCCGTTTTTAATGTTTCTTTAACTCTGTCAGGATTGGATTGCCTGTATTTTTCACCAGCTTTTTTTATTGCCTCTAACTTTTTCAGGATTGGATCGTCTGTAACTTTCATTAGCTTTTTTATGCGATTCCTGAAACCTCTCAGGATATGACTTTCGGTAAGCTTTACCAGCTTTAACAAGCAAATCCTTGACTTTTTGAGGATTCAACATTTTGAATTTTATATTATATGCTATTTTCCTTTCATTTTCTTTATTCCTAAATCTGCTGTCCTTTCTTCTTTTTTTCATGTACTCTTTCATATACTCAGTTCTCGATTTTGGTTTTGGAGGCTCTATAGTGAAATTGCAATCAGCCGACTTTCCCAACTTTACCAATTCGCTATGACATTGGTAAGGAGAATAATTTAAAATTTCGCACGGTTGTTGATGAACAGTTTCTTTGCCACAGTGATTCATTGAGAGAGGAGCTGTTGAAATGTAATGGATTTCGTCGAGATGTCCTAACAAGATATGTCTTCTGGCCAGACCATTCACAGGCTGAATAACAGTTTCCTCAGCAAAATTTTGTGCAGTCTCCACTATAGTGATTGTTACATTAAGACAATTTGAAACTGCTTGTATAATTATGTGATCAGCCCATGTTCCGTCTCGTGACATATTTTGTATATATTGTAATCAAGACAGCTCTGTGTTTCTCTCTATAAAATATTCTGGGTGCAAGATAAGATGCTGAATTGCTAAAGCTCGTATTCGTGCATAATTTAAATCAAAGCCATGCAACTGATGACTAACGGTTCAGAAAAAGCAGTTCCCGTCACCAGTAACATTTATCGGTTTCAGACCTCTAGCCAACAATCTTTTCACTAGCAAAAACAAACATGCAGATGTGCTTATTTGATTCTCATTTAATGGACCAGGATTTAGTTGAATGTCTCCAGATAGCAAAAGATGAAGTCTATTTATTACTGCTATCTTTGCCTCATGCATATGACTTTGCTCATTGCGTTTGCAAACTGTAGTTGCACCACCATAGAAAAATGCATAAGTTTTGCAATGCAATTTGTGTTTGTTTGTTCTTAAAATTTTTGCCTTGCACGAAATAAAAGGAGTGCGTTTCCCAGGAATTTAAAAAAATGTTTCATTTCTAGATTTTCGCAGAAGTACTGGTCTATATAAAGCTGTTGTACGGAAGTATGCGTTCTTCCTGTACGCTTTTGAAAGAAAATTGTGCCATGAAGACGATTTAGGAACGCATTGTTTAAAATACATCTTTACTTTATGTCGCAGTGGCTTATTTTTTCTCAGTTGTAGGATTTTTTAAGCGGTATTCGAGAGGGTTCCCGCTCACGCTTTGCATGTTTCAGAGCAACGGGCATTGTTTTCATGTGAAATCTACTGCAATGGTATTGATCAATACTTTGATTATTCTTAACCACACGCGATTCGAAAGGTCTGGAAGCGGAGTGAGGTAGTGGAGCTATCAATGCTGGTTTGCACTTGGTTTGTAGGAAGAGAGCCTCTCTTATTGGGATTTTGAGAATACTTCTATAACTTACATCTTGCATAGTGGTATGGAGATCTGATTTAGTGTCAGTGTTTGTAATATGAATTGAACTATTTGAACTTCCATCATTTAAAGCATCTTTTGTCGTACTTTCAGTTTGGCATTCACTTTTGCCCACTGTTGTAGGCGACCCGTGAATTTGTGATTTAAGGTCTGTGGCGATGTACGTTGACATCTCCTCGTCTTTCACATCTGAATTGCTGACCTGACGAGTCAAGGTTGTGTCGACAATGCGTTGATTGTGTGCTTGCTTTTCGTTTGTAAATATTTCATGGATCTGTTTGTCGCAAGCTAAAACGTCTTTTACGAGACACGGCTGAATTCGGGACTTTAATATATCGCCTTCGCTTTTCCACATATTTCAATCAAAAGTCTTTGCTGGCATGTCGGCAATTCTTTCACTCTTATCTTGAAATGACGAAGTTATTAGGAATGTGTCAATCATAATAAACTGTACCCCACATGATATATCAAAAATACACATCACGAGAACAGAAGTCATTCACAAATATATCTATCTTCGTAAACAAGAGTAACTACATATTACGTCTATCTATTTATAAATTTTTGCTGCATATAACAATTTCCCATGCTTGTTTTTCTTTTCATAAAATATTGGCAAATATAGCATCGTTTTAATGTGAACTTTTTTGTCTCAAATAAGTGTCAAAAGCATGT
This sequence comes from Phenganax marumi, assembly GCA_025400095.1. NCBI lineage: Eukaryota > Metazoa > Cnidaria > Anthozoa > Malacalcyonacea > Clavulariidae > Phenganax > Phenganax marumi. Next base: position 4,675 of record JAODVM010413055.1, read on the forward strand.
ACAGTAACATGTGGGTGTAATTATTTCCAACAGAATTACGAATTTCGCATGGATTTTCCATGGCTGCCATGAAGAGTTTCAAGAATAAGGCATCTTACATGTGATCATGACATCAACGGTGACTTTGTTGCGTACGTACCACAGTCCACAGCCATTGTTCAAACATAGTAGCACTTGTGGTTGAGTCAAGCGTTTTTGCTGCAGCTAGGAAGTGGTAAGATGTTGTGTTGAAAAGTGCAATTATCATAAAGCAGAAATAGGAAATGGCATGCTCGAGTAATACAACTCATACGTTTAAAGATGTGGATGGCTATGGTCACAATGTGTCCGATCTGAAAATTCCGAAAAGTGGCGACCATAAGAAAAGATATTTTGATTTTAAAGTTCAAGAAGGCGACGGACTGAATCGCGTAATTTGTCTTAGCCCAGAAAAAAGAGATTTTCTGAAAGAGAAAGAACGTTCAAAAATGCCAGTGACACTCTTAGACGTTAGTCCCCAGAAAAGGAAATTCCAGCCAGAGGAAATGGAGTATAAAATGAACACACGTTCCAAAATCGTAGCAAAGAAAAACTTGTCTTTTCCTTGGAAAAGTAGTGCCGCTACAAAATTTTGGAGCTTAGAAGATATCAGTGGTAATAGCAAAAATAATATCAAAATAGGCAATGTCGTTTGTTTACCGCTAAAGTAATTTCAAAATCTCAGCTGGAATCTGTGTTTTCTAGCAAGTTGAACAAAACTTTAACGAAGTGTGACATCATAGTAGCTGACTCTAGTGATGCAATGCGTCTAACATTGTGGGAGCAAGCAGTAAATGATGTTCAAGTTGATATGTCGTATAGTTTCACCAATTTTCGAGTGTGCTATTTCGACGGTAAATATCTCAGTGGAATACAGAATTCGGTGATCACAGTTAGCTTAGAGCCAATAGAACTTTCCGCAAAAAGTAAAACCAGTGTTGCTGAACTAATGCCTAAGAAACAAGAAGCGCAGGAAATCAACGGGCGTGCAGTAGCTGTGGAAGTAGAAAAACAACTTGTTTGCTTAAATTGCAGAATGCGTGTCCCTGACGATGAAGACCACAGGGTTGTTTTTATTCGGTGTCCTTCATGCAATCTAAGCATGTTGAAAGAAAATCTTGAAGTACATGTGTCCGCGTATATTATTATTGTTGATGACAATCAAGAAAATTTGGGGCGGTTCTGTTGCTCAAAGACATGTCTAAGTCAAATGTTTGCGTCACTAGCTACCGTTGAAGGCTACAACATACAAGAGACGGATCCCACAAAACTTTCAAAGAAACTAATAGTAGAAACTATGCTCCTGATCAAGAAAATCTCCTTTCTGAATTTACAGGAAGACAAAATCGTTGAGTCAATGCGTGCTTGTCCATGATTCAAATTGATCCGAGAGACAGACTAAACAATTCATATTAATATTTCCCAGTATATTTGTTCAGCTACTGGTGTTTATAAATGCTAAATGCAGTACGGTAATTAACTTCCAGGAACTATTTGCTCTCGAGCATAGGATAAAAAACTGCTATTACTTTTCATATTAGACTACGTTACAACTACTTGTTGAATTAGAACTATTGAAGTCGATATTTATGCCGTCCATGGAATTGTTATTTCATGGTCGTGGCAACGCAAGTGTGTTTGTAAAAATCCTTTATTAAGTGAATGAATTCATTTCATTAAAATGTTTACAAACAGGATCTATACCAATCATAGGATCACTCTTGTTACAGGAAATGTTCACCTTTTCCACGGTTTGGATGTAGTTTGGATATGAATTCAGTTCATACAGAAAGAATTCTTCAATATTTTATGTGAAACACTTCCATTTCCACAGATGTAAAGACACGCCATCTGAAATAATAAAACGTTGCGTAAACATATCCATACGTGTGCCAAATTTTTAAATAGTACTTGTTTTAAACATGCCAGTTTTCATAGTATTACCAAAGAATCTATATAGTGGTGAACTTGACAGGCAACCAAAATTAATCGCTGATTGTGTTCAATTTACTTCACTTTATAGTGACTGAATTTACTCACTTTATAGTTGCAAATATTCGCCATATTGACTTAGTCCCAAATTTCCAACTAATACATTATTTGCGACAACTAAATGCAAGCCCACAGTAACATCGCCGGGCGATTGTCTGGAGTTTAATGCTTTTAAACTTCAGCAACGCATTTTTGCTTTATGCTTGTTATTACTGACTTGTAAAGTTTTATTCAGTGCATCATTCTAATATTTACTTACGTGCTGTATATGTAAAAGATGACGTTTAGAATGATGAGAAAAGCCAACTATTTACAAGAATACAAGTTCAACTCATTGCTAATTGCCATCAATTTTCGTTTTACTGAATTTGATAAAGCAAAAACTCATAACATTTTTAGCCGCTTTATAACAGCAATTTGTAGAAACAAAGTTTCTATCGCATGTTACTTTATTCTCACTCCTCGTACTTCTGCCAATTGTGCGGCAAAATATTTGATATTTTACCCCAAAGCACGTGCTCAATGCCAATTTCAGCGAAAATGGGGGTGTGTGCTCATAGTTTTTTTTAACATTTCGATAAAACGTACGACAAAAAAAATGAAATTTCAGCAACCTCTCCTCCCATAATACTTACATTACAGCAACGTCTCCTCCCGTAAAGTTTACACTATGTATCTATGTATGACTCGTTTGAATTTTCACCTCACGACATAAGTGCAAAGTGAAACTTTGCACTAAAAAGGAAAAACATACAACTTGAAACAATATGTGTACAAGAATGACAACTATGGAATATATGTAACTACTTCCAAGGGTGTTTCCATACTAGAAGAAACAGAGGCATTTCAGCAACCATTAGCCAAACCTGATATCAGAAACAAGGCCCTTGCTAACAAACAATTGACTGTGAATGTCCTTGGTGTTTCCTCTGCTACCCAGTATCTCAGCTGCTCCATGTGCAACAGAAGAATTGAAAGTAAAGTCGGGTGGTAACCCAACCAAAAGTTTCATGTCACTGCTTTCAACAACATTGTACAGCAGCTTGTAGCTCAGTGTTTTACTAGTGAAACCTTGAATGATATGACACCAGAACAGCTCATCAATCTTTTAATTGCTGATGTGGACCAACTGAAAATTACCTATGATACAGTTCAGAAAAAAATAGTGGAACTCTTATAACAACTATCTTCTGTACTGACAAAAACTAGGAATGTTTCTAAAATTACTACAGAAAACTTTCAGTTTTGTTAAATTTGGGCGTTATGTTAAAAACTTCCAAGTGACAATTGACACTGCATTAAAGTATTAAAATATAATTAAAAATAAACACAATCTTTGAACTTACAAATGTTTTGCTTTTACAGTATGAAAGCTGGATTAAATGGTAAAACTTCTTTCCTACAACAATGTTGTACAGTATACTAAATTAAGACTAGACTCTGACTGGGTTAGCTAATATATCAGAAAAATTTCATCAATTACATTGTCTCACAATTGAAGTCCTAAACTCTCCATATTAGTTTTGACATATTTTAGCAAGTATTTCATGCATACCTGTTACTCAGAAGTATAGAATGCCATATGTGTTGACCTGTTATTATGTTCCTATCTTGCTTATTGCACAAGGTACGACCCATTAGGCAAAGTAGTTACATCATTATAACCTTAGCCCTAAAACCTCTGCAAACGGTCTGTGAAGCATTGCACTAAAGTCACTCATTAAATCACATTTCCCTAGCCACATGTATGCAATGCGTACCTATTTTTTCTGTTCTCATAGCTTTTATATAGTGTTTGTTCAATACTGACAGTGGCAAATTGGAAGAAAACTTGATACATATCACGAAAAGTTTTAGCTATAGCTTTGTTATATTGCTATGCTTTTCATGTTCAATGCAAAACTGTGTAAAACATCACCAGTAAAATCAATTAAAATTGTGGTCTTCATTTGCAACAATTTTAAACATTTAAATATTATAGCGTACTATTTTAAACCCATTTACTGCAGGAAGATGACCACTACTATGGAGTTGATTGGGATGGCCCTGTCCCAAGTGAAGACGACTTGGTGTTGGACCAAAGTGCTGTTGAAATTCCTGTTATATGTGCTGCATTAAGCCCAGAAGACAGTTCACTGTTGGCTCAGCAACTGGACCCTATGCTTAACTGTGTCGTGGTGTTGATATTTATTTAGAAGTTCTCTCTTTCATTGCAACAAAACTAATATAAATGTGAATAATTAAACAACTTGGAATGCTATGAAATCTAATTGCAGTTGTGGTTTACTAATTATATGTATTTTGTAGATGTTCAACTAATCAAACATAATCAACATCATTATAAAGAATAACAGTTGCTTAACGCCCATTTATCCTTATTGGGTCAAAGTCTGGAGGTACAAAGCAGTTTTATCCAACCAATGCTTAAGCAAACCAAGATCTACCAACTGTAAATGAACAATTATATGTATAACTCCATGGGGTTTTTTTACATACAAATGAGTTTATTCATTCAAAAGTGTACGAAAGTGTCTTTTAAATTTTTCTTGCAAAAAAGCTGACTTGAAGTGTATATACTTACGCTCCAGTTGTGAAATGCCAGAATGTAGCAGATGCAGATGCAGATGATGATGACGATGAGTGCTGTTATGGCCTAACCCAATCAGATCACAATGACCAACTTGGAGAATCTGATCTGGATTTTGGAATGATGATGATGATTTGTGGTAGTATCTGTTCGATTGAAAGAGCTGAGCTTAACATTTTTATTAATGCATAATAACGTTTGTAAGAGCATTCTAAATAAAGTTATTTTAATTTTTGTAAGAACAGAATGCTACAAACATTCTCAAAATGTCAGATATTTTTTTGATTAATTTCAAAGTGTTCTGCAATTAGTTTAGGTTAAAAAGAGCTGTAAAATTGGCTCGAAACCTTGTAAAACTGCCACTTAAACTTTCCTGTTTAAAGCTTGTATGCAACAGCAGAATCAGGAAATGTCATTTAATACTGATGTAATGCACCTACAGGGGGTTGTCAAAAAAAAAAGCCCCCAGACGAAAAAACGGTGTCACTAATATTTGTTGCAAAATTGTCTAAAGTTATCCCACAATTTTTGTGCAGACTTTTCCCTTTTAAAATGTGCATGTGTGTGTGTGTGTATCAAGATGCCTGTGTGAAAAATTGAGAAGAAAGATGGGAAGACAAAAAGAAAACAGTATGGAAAAGGCAAAGAAGAAGTATGGAAGAAATAGAGAAATTCTTGGTTGTATTTGTGCTGGTTGGAGTGCGAAGAAGATTGCTGCTGACTTTTCACTAAGCTATTCCTGGGCCAAGAAACTTTGTCAGCGATTAAAGAATGGAGACAATGGCGAAAGGAAGTCTGGCTCTGGTAGACCACGCAAGACAACGCCCAGAGAAGATCGCTACCTGGTCACAGAAGCTTTAAAGACACGTGACGTTTCAGAAGTCTGCCCAACAGCTACTGATTTGGCCAACGCGTTAAAGGAGCGTTCATCAACAAAAATTTCCACCTCAACTGTTCAACGACGTCTGCGGGAACGGAATATAAAGAAGTGTGTCAAAACAAAGAAGCCATTT
>JAODVM010413066.1:0-10282 GCA_025400095.1 Phenganax marumi
ACTTAACCTACAACCAAATGGCGATGGAATCCTTCAATGTCATGGTCGCATACAAGGAGACTATCCTATCTACCTTCAAGACAAGGACCTCTACACCGAGAAACTAGTGGTACATTCGCATAAAGTGACTCTCCACAGGGGAGTGGCACTCATCATGGCCAAGATCAGAGAGGAATATTGGCTACACGGCTAAGGAAACTCACCAGATGAGTGATCAAGAATTGCTTCGGGTGCAATAGATTTCATGCACCACAATTACCGAAACCACAACCGGGAAAATTGCCCAAAGATTGTACAGAAGGTGCCACGCCGTTTCAAGTCGTGGGCGTTGATTATGTGGCCCCATCAAATATCGCGCAAAGAACAAACAAGAATGCAAAGCCTACATTATCATCTATGCATGCTCCTTAACTTGTGCGTTGTACCTGGAAGTGACAAGAACCCTGAGTACAGAGGAATTCCTGACTAGGCTGAAACATGTCATTGGAAGAACAGGACGCCCCATAATATTCTATTTGGACAACGCGAAGACTTTTGTGGCTGGAGCGAAGTTCCTTGGACAAATAATGGACAACGAGCGATTTCATAATCGCTTAGCAAAGATGTCCATTAAATGGCAATTCAACTTTTCTCGAGCACCTTGGTAGGGTGGACAATGTGAAAGGCTAATAGGATTTGTTAAACAAGCACTGTACATGTCTATTGGGAACGGCCATCTCACCTGGGCAGATTTGGAAGAGGTGATCCTGGATATCGAAGTGGCTCTCGACAACCGTCCACTTAGTTATGCTGAGGATGATGTACAATTGCCACTCTTGACACCGAACATGTTGCAGTTTGCCAGACCAAACATACTCTTAGAGCAGAAAGCGCACCGAATTGAAGATCTCAATCTCAAGAAAGGGGCGAAGTACATCTGGAAGTTTAAAGACGCCCTATGGAAAAGGTGGACGTCAGAGTACCTCAAAAATCTAAGAGAGAGACACAACATGAAGCACGAAGGAAAACCGTTATGCTTAAAAGAATGGAAGGTAGTAATTGTGAAAGGAGAGGAAAAGAATCGGGGAACATGGAAACTGGGAATTGTTGAAAGCCTCATCACTGGTCGAGATAACGTCACACGAGGAGCGAGATTGCGAACGAGTCAAAGCAACATAGAATGCACAGTTCAACATTTATACCCACTGAAGCTGTCGTGTGACTTGGAAGCGAAGTCAGAGCCATCCAAACTTAGAGTGGATGTGCCGGAGTTCACATCAAGAGAAATGCCGCAGTGGTAGCAGAATGCCGTATTAAGGACACTGCTGAAGCCGAGGGCGATTGGGAAGTACAAGTATGGAAAAAGGAAAAGCGATTATTATAGTAAACATTTTATATTAGTTTGTTCATATACGAATAGTTATGTCAATTCGTCGAATAATATACACGTTTGAACGGTTATTAGGAACAATAGTAGCATGAGAACACAATTCAGTCATATTCGATTCCTCTGGAATCGAATAGGGGGAGACTGTTGAGAAATGGGTAATTTAGCATAATTACGCATGATTAATTACAAAATAATAGCATATAATAGGGTAACGTCAATGCAGTATATGTCATAGAGAATGCATACACATGACAGTGATAGAGATGAAACAGTTATAGCATGACAGTGATAGAGAAAATGTGATTTTGGATTGTAAACTTTAATATAATACATATTCAAACGTTTGTGAGTGTGTTGGTTAAGCATTTCACCTCTAACGGTAATTCCCAACAACCCAAGCCGTTACACGAACCAACTTCTGTAGTAAACTGTACCTATTTATGTCTAGAACCCTTCCTACACCTATAATTTCCTTTGTATTCATAACTAAAATGGTCACTTTTTTCTCTTCTGCCCTGGTTTCTTCTGCTGTTGAAATCTCACAATGTTCTGGCCATGCTCTATCTGTACTACTTAACCATATGGGTCCAGTCCACCACAAGGGGTTTCCAAGTATTGCAGACGCAAGTATTCCTCTACTTCCCAAATCTGCAGGATTTTCCAATCCCAGGCAATGGCTCCAAACCTTTTTGTTGGTCAGGTTTAAAATCTGATTTACCCTATAGCAAACAAACTACTTCCACTCACCATGGCTTTGAATCCAATATAAGGCAGTTATATACTGTCTAGCCAGTATCTAGTCTTGGCTAACTTGGCTAACTTGACTTGCGATGCTAATGCTGTATTAACAGAATCTACTAATTTAGCAAGCATTAATGCAGACATGAGTTCTAAACACGGTATTGTAACAGCCTTAAGTGGTGCAACTCTAGTTTTTGCTGCTATCAACTGCACATGCACAGCCGTTGACGAACAACAAATGAAATGAACTACTGCTCAGTATGCCTTTTCGCTGGCATCACTGAACCCATGCAGCTCGTACGACTGGATCTTACTGCTTATGTTGCCATAAACATATCTGTCTAATGTTATCGTTCCTACTTGCTTCAAGTCTTCAATCCAATCTAAATATAATTTTGCATGTTTCCCAATTATTTCCTCATCCCAATCCACATTGTCGATGCACAATTGCTGAAACTAGATCTTCATCAAAACAATTATGCAACTAACCAATCCTAATGGATCGAACATTTTCGCTAAAGCACTCAGTAACTTTCTCTTTGTGAGTTTCTCATTGCTTAGACCCTCAACTAACTTTGAAAAATAAAACTTATTGACATCATTTTCACAATCCCAACCACAACTGAACCGAACGTTTTGATCTGTTAAACTTGATCTTGCCTAGCAAGGCTTCATGCACTTCATCAGGTTCCCTAACAGCTAAGGGTTCTAAATCCCATAGTTTGTTTACATTTGCATCTATGGATCCTAAAATATTCTGATTCCTGGCATGTGAAACAAAGCAAACGTTAGTAACTCCGCTTTTCGAGCTCTCTTTTAGTGAACCACTAATAACCCATCCTAAACACGTATTGACAGCAACCGGTTCATCCTCAGCACCCTTTACGATTTCTCGACTCTGAAAGGCCCAAAGATTGTCTGCACCAATCAAAACATCAATTTCCAACATAGCCTTACTCGTTCATACATCAGACAACCACAAATCCTTTAAATGTGAATATTTACCCTTTTCAACCACAAACTGCTCATTCTTAATTTTTGAAATTTCAGACACAACCAACACTTCTACCTGCACACACTGATCTCCCCTTTCTGATTTTAATTCAAAATCAACAACCTTACTCATTTTCCCTTCATTTGCCACACCTCCACACATGTTAATCTCAATCCACTCATCCCTAACAATGGGAAACTTGGTATCACTCATTGCCCTAGAGGTCACAAAGGATTTCTGGCTGCCAGAATCAAAAGGCACTCACACCTTTTCCTCTTTCTCGCCCTTCATGATTCCTTGCACAGTTTGCAAAGCTACTCTACATGCTGTCCCGACATGATGCGAGTGTACCTGGACCTGCTCTTTCTGCTCTTCCTGATCGCTACCCTGCTTCTTTGCTTGACTTTCACAATATTTCTCACAAATCGAAACACAATGCAATCCCTCACAGACAATACAGTTGAGACATGCACGACAATTCCTAACTATAGGACCCATATTTACACATTTATAACACCTATTAAACTTATGCAATAGTTCCATCCTTTCTTTCCTGTCCATGATCTTCTTACAGTCTTTGCTTTTATGGTTTCCCGTACAAAATGCACAAAAGGATCCTTGATTCTTTGTGAACAAAGTATTTGCTGTACTCGGCTGGCGACGGCGTCTCTGGTTGTATTTTTTGCCGACGCAGTTATCACTTCTCATCGTCATCAAATCGTGACACTCCCTCAACTCCACTTCAGCCATTAACGATTCCACAACGTCCTTCATAGACCATTCCAAATACTTTTTTCCCTGGTTATCGTTAACCGCACAATTTCTGGCAACTTTGTCAATACTGAAGGCACAACGATTTCTGAGTAGACTTCTTTATTTATCCCCAGCGCCTCCAATCCTCTATAATTAACCTCCAAAACGTCAAAGAACTTCCTTAAACTTTGTGTACTATTTCCATTAGAGACGGGTTTCAAATTTAACAGCTCATTGATATATGCTTGCTGCACAATCATTTTGTTCCCATAATGTCATTGTAAAACTTTGACTGCTGCAGCGTGGTTGACCGCCGTCAATGCAAACCCCGTGACTGCCAATTTCGCTGGCTCCTCCAATAAACTTCACAAGTACGCAAACTTTTCAACGTCCGATAATCGCTCATTTTCATGGATTGCACTCTTATACGAATCCCAGAACTTTGCTCATTCTTGAATCTTGCCCGAAAACTTCCGCGTATCTAACTTTGGTAATTTCACGCTCGCACCGCTACCTGAACTCATTGCTTGTACTCCTTGCTGACCCTTCGCAGAAACTGATTTATTCGCACCCAACTTAATTTTTTGCAGCACGTTGATTGCTGCCAGTGCACCGAACAAGTCATTCATGACATTTGAGGCTGATTCGATCTCTTCCTCAATATTGTTTTGGTCTTCCAGTGCTCCCAGCACAACATCATCCAATTTCTTAATCGTTTCTTTTTTGTCAGTGATATATTTATCAAAATCTTTAATTTTTTCCTACTTTTACTGGCATTCGTTTATGGTATCTTATAATACACTTATTAAATAATTATTTGTAATGATATTCTTTTTTGTATCTTATCATCGCTCTATCTGTATCTAAATAGCTATAATCAAATCTAAGTATTTTAATTTGATTAAAACAATTTTTACATACTTTATAATATTTTAGAACTTCAAAATCATTATGTAAATAATTATGACAATGGTTTGCTTTTTCAGGGTCAAAGTCTTTTTGAGAATATGGCTTCATGCCTCCTTTTATTAAATAGAAAATTAATATAAATTGAATTGTTGTTCATGTTTGAATTAGACATTGTCTTCTTTTGTTTATGTAAATTATTTTGAAAATCAATTTTTAAAGTTTGGTTCTTATTCTGAAAATGAATTTTTGGGTTTTCTGTTGTATATGTGTAAAAATGACGTCACACATGAATGCATCTCAGAAATGCAACAGAACATAATGAAAATGCAACCACGCCCTAGAATGGAATGCAGCAGAACATTCCTTTTCTAAGTACTCAATTTCCTTGTTTTTTTTTCATTGAAGCAAATGAAACTGAACCTTCCATAGCACCATCGTCCTCTGATTTGTTGGATGATTCTATTTGTACTATGGGTTGTGCCTTTTCCTGATAACTTTTCTTCTCCAAAGTCAATGTTATCCCATACAGTTGTTGTAAAATTGCCAGGTTGAATTTCTTTGGGAACTGAGGGGTCTCCAAGAGACAACTGCTACTGAGCTAAAGCAGTCTCATGCTCCAAAGTCAAACTGTGTGATGTACAGTGTCCTAATTCATTCATTATCTGAATCAGCTGTGAAGACTCTGTCATATGCCTGATTGTCATTGAAAGTGCATGATGCTTTGGAGAATTTACTCATCCATTGGAATGGAGGTAAATTACATCGTGTGGAATCGATAAGATTTCTCTTTCTTCACTTTCTTCAACTTTAACATAGCCATCAGTGACTGGTTCATCACTAATCCCAGTGGTCCATGCAATCCAGTTGAACAGGTCACATGCCCTGAGTTGTCTAGCTCAACCAATTTTTAGGTTTGCAGCTGTTGGAGGCCATGTAGACAACATTGTGGAACTTGATGCCTCTTATGTAGAAGGAATCATTCATGCTGAGAAACTTGCGGAACACCAATTCTCTGAATGTGCTAAGCATAATCTTTTCACTGATGATCCAAATATCTTCACTCTCATTGAGAAAAATAATCCCAAGACATTCTCATCAAACAAGGTGACAGTGAACAATAGTAAAGGACAACCAGTCACTCTGCAATCGGATCAAACCTGTTTGCTTGGCTGTTGGTGATGTCAACATCAGAGGGTCTGAATTTTAAGGACATAATCTCATACAGTTTAAGTGAATATCCTCCTACACTAGCAATGCTCACAGGAAAGGCTTATCAAGACAGCATAGTCAAAGATGCTCAAGATTCTTAAAGATGGTGCAGATTATGCAGAGGCAGATTTGGAGAACATTGGAAAGCACAATGCTCTTATTGTGGATGCATTTGCAATATTGCATGCAATGAAAAGAAAATTGAAAACATTTGCTCGCTTCACTGATGCGGCGTTCACACTGTTGTTAAGGCTTGCCACACAGTTGAATGCTGTCAGACTTGATCTTGTAGTGGACAGGTACCCGGCCGTCAGTATAAGGGATGCAGAAAGATGACAAGCAGCTCAAGTGGTACAGCGAATTCATATCCTCGACAAGAAACAAAGCATTCCAAAACAGTGGAAGAAATTCATGAGTTCTGAAGAGAATAGTTAATCTCTGGTTGTGTTCTTTTGTGAGCAGTGGTGTGAATACATGTCTTCAAAATTGAAAAGTCTTGAGGAACTTTGTGCAAATAAATGCCTCTTTGTTGTTCTGGATGCTCGTTTGTGTGCTCCTGTTCTTTGCCAGAAAGTTCCTGAGCTAGAATCTGACCATGAAGCCAATAATTGCATTTTACTACATTCGTATCATACATCTGTGAGGCACAATTAGATCATTGTGAAATCCTCTGACACAGACGTTTTTGTGCTCTACGTTGCAAATCTGAAAAAGATAACGAAGCCTTTGCTTATGATGACTGCCAGCGGTAGTAAATGTTGTATAATTGAAATTTTGGCTATATTGCCATCACTTGGGAAGGACATATGTAATTGTCTACCAGGATTTCATGCTTTTCTGGTAACCTTCCAAATTTTGTTGTTTGTTCATTCAACAAGCAAATATAGATGGTCAGCTCTTTGCTTTTTTGTTCATATAGGTTGAGATTCTGCAAGTGCCTTCCACAGAAATAGTGAGAAATAACCTTGGAAGATACTAGAAGAGCATCCAGAATTTTGGCCAAGTTATTCCCAACTTGGGAAAGGATTTTGAAGTTCCACATTAAGTTATTACTGCATTAAACAGATTTGTCTCTCTGCTATACAGTAATACAATTTCAATGGGTGGTGATGACTGCAGGTACATACAATTCATATCTGGGAAGTGTGACAACAATGTTCTTCCTCAAAATTATGACTGCCTGTTTAAACACAACCAATGAGCAAATTTTCTAACCGTTTGTTGAAGATCTTTAAAATCACAGCAAAATCTCCCACCAACTGTTGGTAGTTGTTGGAAATTGTTTGATACGCAATTGGAAAATGTTTGGATGAGCCGCTCTTATGTTCCTGCTACACTAATGAAATGCATTTACTGCAAATGCAAGAGTGCTTGAAAAACCATGCAATGTTCATGTCTCAAATCTGCATTAAAATGTAGTGAGTCAGGCAGGTGCTTAGGTTGCCAGAATGATCCAAAAGATGAGGACAGGATGCCAAGGAAAGATTTGTTGAGATATCCATTTTTCAGAATAATTTCACTACAAATAAAGAAAGTAATGATGATTTCATTTTGGCTTGATAAGTCTTATCAGTGTAGAGAGGGCAGGGTGAGGCAGAAAGGGCACATTACGTCACTTTGAAATGAATCAATAGAATAAAATAATACTAAGATACTATTTAAGCCTTCATATATATCGGTAAAAGGTTCTTTGGTGCTCAGGGAAAATGCTTCCCAACATCCCTGAGTGGTTTAATTTAAGTCAAAACCATTAGCCTTGCCATGTTTCAAATATTTGATTTGATCCTAAATAGTACATACAGTAATTGTATGATGGCCGAGAAGGCTCACACTTCCATTCTTGTTTGTTCAGTTCTGTTTTGCAATTTGCACAGTTGAATTTTATCCTTTGCACAGTTCAGGGAAGTGATTTTTTGAAGACAGTTCAGTTTTGTGTTTTTTTAAGACAGTTTAATATTGTTTTCTTGAAGGCAGTCCAGTTTTGTTTTTTGAAGAGAGTGCCGTATTGTTTTTTTGAAGACAGTTCAGTATTGTGTTTTTAAGCAGTTCGGTTGTGATTTTTTCTGGAGATGTATTGTAGTGGCCTAAAAATCAGTTCTATCTGATGGTTTTATTGGCCTAAAACACTATAAAGAGAACGCATTGATTAACTAGAAAATTTACCATGCCCTTGCCGCTATATACTCCGTGCATGAGCAAAGACAAATCTGAAGAACACAATCTTATCAAAGAGTACTTCAAACAGGGCTATGACAACAAGGAAGTGATTGCATTTCTTAAGCTGCATAACATAGATATGAGTTCCTCCACGCTAAAGTGACGTCTATGAGACTTAATCTCTCCATGAGACCAGCAGATGCATATGTGAGTGATCAAGAGCTGAGACATTTCATCCAAAAAGAGCTTGAAGGAAGTGGTTGTTTCTTGGGCTATCGTAACGTGTGGGCTTGGCTAAGAAAAAAGTGAATAACAGCAAACCAGGACAGAGTTATGAATATCTTGAGAGAAACTGATCCAGTGGAAGTTGAAGCCAGGAAAATGAAGAGGTTGTGTCGCCGAATATATCACACTAATGGACCTAATTATATATGGCATATTGATGGTTATAACAAACTTAAACCATTTGGCTTCAGTGTTCATGGTTGCATTGATGGTTTTTCTCAATGAATTATTTGGCTGAATGTGAGCACAAGCAATAAAAATCTGGAAGTTATTGGTAAGTACTCTCTAGATGCTGTAAAGCAAATTGGTGGTATTCCAAAAAAAGTGAGGTCAGATGATGGTACAGAAAGCAGTCTAGCTGAAGCCATTCATACTTACTTAGTTTCCACTTATGATGAAACAGATTTCAACTGTTTTGCCATTGGTGGTCGACTGCCAATCAAAGAATTGAAGCATGCTGGTCACAATAGGTTAAAGATGGTCGTGGTTGGTGGGTAAATGTTTTTAAAGATTTGCGAGATCTGCCGCTGCTCATTGATTCTGATCTGGTGCATGTTGAATGTCTACGGTTTTGCTTTATAGACTTACTGCATAAGGAGCTGTATCAGGTTGCTGAATTATGGAATCAGCACATGCTATCATCGAACAAATTTGGAAACAGCAGCGGACCAAGAGAGAGACATGATTGCGTGTTTTATCTGCCACATATACCATACACAAGATTACCAACTTGGCAATGCTGCTTTATGTCCTGATGATGTATGTGAAGAGTTCAATGAATTTTCCTCTTGTACAATGGAGGAGCAGGGTTGGCACACTCCTCAAAATATCAGGGAAGCTCTAGATTTGTATGTTAATCTTATTAAAGTTATAGTTTATTTCATGTAACAAGTTTTCATGTTGCTTTGTCTGTTCTACAATGATGCTGTTCATTTTGGTAAATAAGCCACACTGATATAGCTGAGAAAAAATCCTGAACACACCAATGAATAACTCGCACCTACTCAACTATTCCTTTTCATGTTAACAAAATGTCAAACTTTATAATCTCTCACAAGAGTAGCAAAACGTAGTTGACAATAACATGACTGTAAATGTTTTGTAATATCAAAATCTATTTCAAACAACCTGTCTCTAACGTAGCTGTCCAGTAAAACGTGAAAAAAAATGCACAGCTTATTTTACATAATATCCATTTCCCAGGTATCTTTGTTCAGTATCTTGATAAATTCCTCTCTGAATTCAATATAGTTGTTGTAAGAAGATAACTCAAGCAAAGGCACACAGGTGTGTGCAATAAGTCTTTGAGGAAATGTAGATTCATTTGACTTGACAAATGTTACCTCAATTTTCTTGGCAATCACAACATCTGAAGCAGTTGTAAATCTAAGAAATTCTATGAGCCTCAACGTGTCAAGGCCTCAAATGAACTGCTGCAAGAACTTATAAGCATCTCGCTCAGCATCGGTGTTTGGGTAAGAGAAAAACATAGCCAATACCTAAAAAAGCGGTTTTCCTGTCAAAAAGGGCATTCGCTTTGCAAGTGAACATTATGCTGTAAAAACAAAGACATTATGTTATAAAATAACGACATTATGCTGTAAAGCACAACATTATTTGTAAAGGCACGACATCGTGATGTAAAGCAACAACCTTATGTTGTAGAGCGACAACATTATGTCAACATTGTTTGCATTATGTGTAAGCCGTGAGACCGTGAATATTATGTCTGCAAGATGAAACCGTTACTTCATGTAAGAACGATATAATTAATGTCAACAACGAAAGAAATGTATGCGAAGTAAAATAAATTATTAAAAAATATAACCAACAATTCTCATAATTAAACAGACAAAATGGCGGGA
>JAODVM010413077.1:0-10278 GCA_025400095.1 Phenganax marumi
CCTCGAAGCCCTATGACTCCGTGAGCCTCTTTGGTGGACGATTCCGTCAGCCCTAAAGATGGGAGACCTTTGGTTGAGGGTGAAGGTGTGCCCCTGGGGCATGCACAGGTGCATTGAAAGAAGCGTGCGCTTTTTTCTGGGCCCCAAAACTGTACAGACTATATATCTTGTGTAGAGACAACTTGAGGGTTCTTTTCAAAAGCTCTCTGGCTTTTGATGTCAAGAGTGAAGAAGCCCTCACACCCTTCATGTAAAGTTGTAAAGTTGGACGCCAGCGGAGATTGCTGTCTTTTCGAAGTCCTAAGCGAACACACGCCGAAGTGGAAAGGGGGCTGAGTGCCGCGTTGCTGCTGTGTTGCAGCCCGGTTCTTTTCGGGCTGAGGCCTGGAATTTTTGGGGTGGCAGGGTGTTGTTTTTTTTGAGATCAGTTATCAGCGATGTTGATTTCTGGCCATGACAGCGAGCCAGCTTGCCGTGTGGTCGTGAAACGCTCAGCCATTTCGGGGTTCAAGCTGACGGAGTGTCCGTGGACCGCACGACGTTTTCCACCGCATTCATGGCCAAACCATCCTCCTATGCACCTCTGAGCACGGAGCTGAGCTCTGTTGGCGGCTCAGGCTCAGGTCAAAGCTGGTCAACGGGTCAAGAGGTGGACAAGGATTGGGACAACTACCTCCATGGCTTCAAGGCGCAGTGGTTTTGGTTGGTGGTACTTTACTGTACTCCTCCTGGGCTGATCTTTGGCTACAGCATTGTGATGTCAGTATGGTATGGGTCATGGTGGAATACCAGCGGCAATGAGCCGTATGAGCCACGGCCAGCAGACATCGGGACTTTGTATAACCCTGTCTTCAACTCTTTGCCGGTCATTCTGAAGTCGCATATGACTTTTGCAGTGCCCATGCTGGGCGGGATTTTGCTGCAAGTCGCTTTGGCTTACTTTGGCGTGATCAAGAGCAATGTCAGTGCCATGAAGGGGCATGCGCGTTTCGGTTCGGTTCTGCTCGTGATCATCCTTGCTTGCGTTGGACTTGGAACCCTGTCCCTGTGGTTCTGTGATGTGCAGAACAAACGGGGAGCAGAGACCATGTTCTTTGTGATGATTGGATTCGGTATCATGGCTTCAGGTGTTCGTGGTATTGCCTTTGCATCCCAAGGCCTTCACGGTTTGCACATGCAGTACATGACCTTCACCGTTTGCTTGATCTTCACGCCAGGCTTCAATCGGATCATGACAGTGCTGGTGAGGCACATCTATAGTGCCTACCAAGCGGACTACAGCCAGCAGTGCTTCATTGCCTCCACATGGTCTCCCATTGGCTATTACTGGACATGGTCCTTTCTCCTGGGCTTGAGCTACATGGCTCTTCTGTGGCTGTGCCCCTGGAGTCCGGCCAAGGTCCCTTTCTTCAAGGCCTATAGCTTTGGCTTCTTCTACGCCCTGCTGATGGGGGCCATCATGCTGGCCTGCCTCTTCCAGGCCTTCTTCCTTTGGTGGCCCGAGGTCATGGACAAGCTCCACCACGGCTTGGATTGCTCGGAGCAGCGGCTGACTGCCTGGCGCCACTTCGCGGCCTCGCTGCGCAACACCAGCCTGTTCGACCAGTCGCATGCGGGTGGGCTTTGCACGGCCTCGAAGCCCTATGACTCCGTGAGCCTCTTTGGTGGACGATTCCGTCAGCCCTAGGAGGGTCGACCCCCATACTTTGCCGCCATCTTGGATTTTTTTCGTAATAGTAGCTTATACTAATTTTTTTGACCAAAAGTGACACTTTTAGGTTTTCGTAATACCATCTTATACTAATTCGCAAAGTGGCGTACCAGACCACTCCCCTCCCCATTTTTGAAACACAGGATCCGCCGGTTCTGGCGCATTTCGGCCACGCCCCCTTTATGCAGATGAGCTTATAAACGATTCAATTAACCACCTGCTCATGTATGCGGTTACCAACGACTTTGCCCAGAAATTTCCCTATAATAAATGGGAAATTGCGTTCACACAGAACGAACAGAACAATTAGTACCAGATCCGGATCATCCTGGACAATTCATTCGAGAGACCATTACTAAAAAGGTGTGTAGTTGCTCCTCTAATATTGGTCGAAATGGAACAAGAATTGCTTTGGGATCCAATCTTCATTATGAAAGTTCGTCGAGGACCAACGTTAGAAACACAAAGAAAAAAGAAAATACAACCTAAGTTTTTTTCTATTAAATAAAAGCGGATCCCTACCGAAAATGTATAACTTTGTAAAGTTATACAGTTTAGTAGACCTTATACTCATAAGGATGTCTTAAAGAAATGTCGAGTTTGGAGCACTTTTTGCGTTTTAAAGTTTCGACGATAGTTTTTCTTCTTTGGTCACATGACCAAGATAGTGGTCAAAGATGAGTTCCATATCTTTTTTATTAGGGTTGTAAAAGCAGACCAATCGACTTATGTTTTCTCGATAAGGTTTTGCAATCGACGTGAGTTGTTCCGTCAACACGATGGTGCAAAGAACAAAATGTCTTGCGGAGAATGCCAGTTTGACGAGCTCGGACGTCCGCTTTTTGACAAACTTACTGGCTGCGCAGTCGTCTAAAATGATTAAACTATGGGTGCCCTTAGCGACGTCGCCACCAGTTTTTAAAAGGATTCGACTTCATCTTGTTCACATTCAATGACAAAAAAGTGGTCGTCTTGATCGTATTTCCATGCTTGATACGTTTTATTCCATTGGTACGTAGGACATATCAAGTAAATGTTGTCGAAATAGTTCATATAATCTCGTTCCAACATGTTGAGCAAAACTGTGTTTTTCCACAACACGTCATACCGATGATAATCATATTAAAACATGAATCAGAGTCCGACTTGTTGTTTGATTTGATCGAGCTGGCCTTTGTGTTTGAGTTTTGTGACTTTTCTAGGATGATTTTTGAGTTTTTGGTTCGTTTTTGGGGTTGTTGGATGCCTTTGGACTCGCTTCGCTCGTTCTTTGTGATATTGTTGTGGGTGGACATTCTTTATTTAAGGGTGTTTCACACCCGCCTCGCGCTACGTTTCGCAGATTGTCAGAGACTCTCTTGATGACGATGTGTTTTCCTATAATGACTCCACCATTCACGAGACCGATAAAGGGGATAAAGGGTGTGATGTATTCTAAAAAGGTTTTTAGATCTTGTCTTAGTGGTTTATTGTCTGCGAGTTCTTTTTCGAGCTGGCTGCCACTTTCGACGAGATCAAAGTGATCTAGAAGTTCGCTGAGCTTTCCCAAGATGATGTCGACGAGGACTTCATTCGTTTTGTCGAGTTCGCTTCGCTTGTATTCTTGATGAATTTTTTCTAGGGTTTCGTTGGAAGCCTTTTTGATGAAGGCGACCCCATGTTTGATATCTTTCTTATCAGCTAAGGTGATGAGTTCTTCACGAAGTTCTTCAAATTGATGAGGCTCCATTTATTATAAAGAAGAATTATACTTTTTTTTCGCTACGCTCAGCTCACTTTGTTTGCCTTTAGTAGTGCACTTTTTCGATGAGTTTACGTTTGAGGTTAATGAGCCATCGCTGATCACAAACATTTTACATAATAGGTTGGCGCTGGTTGCTTTCTTCTTAATTTCTAGCAGGACTCCATTTTGCGTGTTGACTAGTTTTTTACCAGATCCTACCACAGTTTTATCTTAGATTTAGACTATCGGGTACCAGGCAGGTGTCTGGATTAGCTTTATTAGGTTGAAAGTAATCGTATGCTTTGTTCTATTTCCTTTAATATCACTTATTTTATGTTTTCTATAACCTGGAGTAAGAGTAAATAGATTTTTGGATTGGTCCGTTTATTATTAGAAAATTTTTTTTCTATTTTATGCTTGATTTCGTTTAGATCAATGGTTTATACCAAACAAAAGCAAGTAGTAGTAGTAATAAGATGGGGTTGTCTCGAAGAAAGGTTAGGACCACCTTAATTTTTCCTAGTATTGGTGTTAATAGTCTCATTAAAAATTCAAAGTAAAAGATGATGAGATTGATCCATTTTTTAATTTCTTTTAAAAACCAGTATAGTGCTTCCTTTTGTTTTTTCGTTAATACTTTGTCGAGTGTCTCATCTATTTTTTCACCCACGACGATCATGACTTCTTTAAATCTTTTCGTTTCTTCAAGGTATCCAATGAAATAACCTGAACCAATGGCTCCTCCTATTGCGGTCGCTATATATGTGTAGCCAAAACTAATTCCTGATCCTGCCGCAATGACAACACTCGTAGTTGCTACAGCCATTTATTAAAGGAGAAAAATTTTTTAGAAAAGTATTCTACTACATTTGCTTTGATGTTCA
Organism: Phenganax marumi; assembly: GCA_025400095.1. Taxonomy (NCBI): domain Eukaryota; kingdom Metazoa; phylum Cnidaria; class Anthozoa; order Malacalcyonacea; family Clavulariidae; genus Phenganax; species Phenganax marumi. Next base: position 4,319 of record JAODVM010413077.1, read on the forward strand.
TTTATCTTGTAATTTAAAACGAAAACGAACACAATGAATACGAGTTTCAACAACCATACGTTTTTCCAAGACTAAGATGAGCACTAGTGTCACCAACCATAATCTTTTAGAAAAGTAGTCTATCACACTTGATCCGTCAAATGCGATAGAATGACTAAGTAGTTAGCCAAAACAAAATGATCCAGTTAAGATAATTAGATGTGTAATTGTATTGAAATTCATTTATTCTTCTTTTATTATTTTATTTTAACGTTTCATCTAATCATTTTCGTTTTCACAATGAAAAAGACCACAATCACGATCGATCAACACCACCAACCATAGATTTTTAGAAAAGTAGTCTATTACATTTGCTTCTGATTTTAAACCAGATCCTACGACCTTTAAGATGTCACCAAGAATGGGGACACATGTCTTGCCGCTTTTTTGATGTCGTCTCCAATTTCATCGACTTCTTGTGACATCCTTTCGACAATTTTTCTAGAGCTCTTTGTAGCTGCATAAATGACTCCACCGACGCTGATGATCATAGACACCGCAGCGCTGCCCAACTGAAAAAGATTGTTTTTCACGAATCGTCTAAATCGCTTGAACTTCGTAAGATCACTGTTGTCGATCAGGTCTTGTAAAGTGTCGATGATTTCTCGAATTTCAACTCGACCTTTTTGTTGGAGTCTTATTTTATCGCTCAATAAATCGATGACACTCATCACTTTCTCGCAAAATGCAGCTCTCGCTTGATTGCACGCGATGTTTCGTTCTCTTCTCTAATGGTTTCGTTCTTCTTTGAGCCCTTCCAATCGAGCTTCAACATCAAGTTCTGGTGGGTTCACGATTTCTTCGATTTTTTGAAGTTCAACTTGATCTTTAAATAACTTTAAATCGAGTTGGTTTTTTAGATCGTCTATCGTGGTGTCGAGCTTGTTCTGTGTTTTATTTGTGATTTCTTGAATAATGTCGTCTTCTGCTGCAGCTGCTTCCACCATATCTTTAAACGATGAACCCTTTGGGTTGAGGGGTTCGAGTTCGATCATGTCGGTGACTTGGTACTTAATCGTAGCTTCATATTCTGCTTTGGCTTGCTCAGCTAATGCGTTAAAATCGCGTAAAAACGGTTTAAATCTTGGATCCTTGGTGTACACCGCATCATGACCAAATCTTTTAATAATAGGTGTTCCTTTATAGTTGAGTCCTTCCACATTTCCATCTGGACCTACGATAAAATCAAGTTCTTGAATTAACTTTTTAGAACTGGGTCCGTCTTGTTCGTCGACGTCTAAGCCCATTAAATTTTTTAGGAAAATTTTCTTATAAATGTCGGTTTGCTCTTTGCTGCTTGAACTTAACAATCGATCTATCTCTGTTTTTACACCATCATCTCGAGCTTGTTCATGTTCGATGAAGGAAGATTCAAAATAACTATTTTCATTATTATTTTCCAATAATGAGGTTTCAATGTCCCTATCCACGTTCTCTTCTTCAAGTCTTTCATCATAGTCGATTTTGTTCGCTTCGCTCAACTTATTCATTTCAATGTCTTCGTGTTCGCGACCGGCATCAAAGTCTTTAAAATCTATGTCCTCCATTTATTTAAAAAAGAATCTAGGATTTTCCTAATCTTCATACACGCAACTTAATTCTCGTTCGTAGAATCGTCCCAACACTTTTCGTTGTTGGTGGTCCATCAACTGATACATGGTGGGCTCTCCTCGAAACACGGCAGAAATTGTAAAGATTTCTTTATCAAAATTGTACTCGTAGCCGCGTCCAAACGTCTATATCGTCTATATCCAAACGGTCTATATCGAAACACTCTGACTTGGTCGCCTACACTGAATTGTGGTTTAGAAAATTCGCCTGTCTATTCTCCAAAAAGTTGTCGCCACACTTGGTCTTTATTTGTATTGTCGACTTGACTAGGTTTTAGTTTGATGGTACTGTGTTTTGTACTATTATAATTCTCGATGAGTTGGATTAAAACGCCGATCCATCGATGAACCGGTTTTTGTCCTTTGGCTTCTCGTTCGTAAAACTCTTTCCACATCATATTTTTCAACGTGCGATTGAACCGCTCGACCAACAGCAGCTTTGGTGCCTCGTCGGTTTTGTTTGGGTTTAAATTGTTCGCCTGCTTCGGTTTGTTCTCGAATGGTCGTGGTGGTGGGTCGTCCTGCGACAGGTCCTTTTTCGGTGGTGAAGAAATGAATGTCCTTTTCTTCGAGTAGAGCTCGAACCCCTTTGTTTTTAAAATCGTTGCCGTCATCAAGTTGTACTTTTTGGGGGTACTTCCCAAATCGATCGTGGAATTGATCTAAAATGGCGTCGACGGCCTCCACCATATGGTCGGTGTCCTTATTTTTGACGGGGGCGGCGAATGCGTATCGACTTAAAATTTCCATCCCCGTGATGAACCATAGGTAGTTGTTGTTGTGTTTGGACCAGTTTCTCATACCCACCAAGTCGAGTTGAAGTTTTTCGGCTAAATCGCTCACAAACGTGGATCTAAACTTTTTCTTTTGGGTTTGTTGTTTAAAACGAGTACTGATTTCTTGTTTTCTCAGCCATTTTTTTAACAAAATTTCGACTGACGTCTAAATCTTGTTCCTGAGCTCTTTCGTACAAGGCTTCTGCAGATCGATAACCCGTGCTTGGGTCGTAGAAGAGCTCCCTTAGTTCTTGTTCTTTATTAAATTGGTTCATCTTTTATTGTATGTAAACCTTGAGCAATATGGATCCAATTGCTGTTTTTCCAATATTGGTTTCTACATCAAACATTATTTTGTTCCTTATCCCATTATTTAGTAGAGTTTTACTTTCGATATCTTTAAAATGGGTGACGGATCCACTTAGGCTTTGTGTTGTCGTGATGGGTAAATTAACGATAGTAAAACTCGGTTGTCCATTCGCGTCGAAATTGTTGTTTTTGTCGACCAAGTCACAATTGATTTTAATATATCTCAGTCCTAGATGGATGTTGGCTTCATTTTTGGATTTTGTCCATGTGTCTGCAGGTAGTTCTGTAGAGTCCTTAAATCCAAGGAGTTGATCAAATGACCCAAGTTGAAGTTTGGCGTCTTTGGAGAAAATTTTTACTTGGTTGTCGGGTGTGCTCTCGACCTCGATATTTTCTTCAGCTAGTTTTTGTTGAATCCTTTTAAACGACCAATAGCCACGATCAAAACTTATCTTTTTGTTTCCATGGGTGATGAAATCGTTGGACTCTGTCACATTTTTAAAGTCCCAAAAAAATAGAAGCTGTTTTGAGGTGCATCATTGAATTCGATGTTGTTTCAATATTTCTACTTAGATGAATTTCTTTTTGTAGTTTGTCTATAAATACGGTCAACTTGATCGTCATTTATTAAAGCAAAAATCAAAGATTTTCTTTAAATAAATGGAGACCACCAATGGTAAAGTTAACCAAAACCCAATTTGGTTGAACTATCTAAAACAATATTATGGTGAGAATTATGACAAAGCCATGAAGTTGTTTGAAACTTGGGATCACGGAGCTGCAAAACAAAGGTTTCTTAAAAAGTATCCCAATGCTGATCTGAATAAATTTAACATCGAATGCAGTGTAACTCAAACCTTGGTACGATCCGATCGAGTTTATTTTAAATTACCTGGTAAAACAAAAATTCGTTATGAAATAGGAATTTGGAAATTTAAACACACCCCAGAATGGAGCCAATATTTAGGAACCCACGAAAAGACAATCGAACACTTTACTTGGACACCACAAATTTGGAATCATTTTGGGACAACGACAGGTTTTAAACTCGAACAAACCAACTTAATCATAGACTTTACGAAAATAAAGATTTATGTGAACGAGCATGATTTCTTCATGAGTCGTTTCTTAATGTCGGACACCTCTTATAATGTGACCAAACTTATAGGTATACGATATGCTGAGTTTAACTATGTCAATGTACCTTATTTTACAGCTGCACTTGCTGCTTATGTGATAAGTTATAAAGCAGGCATGAGTATCGAACATTTCACTCGAACCCAACCAAAAATTATGAGCTCGTTCGCGAAGTATTATTTCTGTTATCATATGAACCGATGTCTTAAACAACCTAACCAACTAAAACCTTATGTTAATGATTCTATGATAAAACTTGTACAAAAGAATATTCCTAGAAAAGCAAAAATGGTGGACATTATCATTTTTGGAAAGCCGTATCCTCGTTTTGAAAAATATATCGCAAAGTCCGACGACGATTGGAAGGTTTTCATCAAAAAGTCTAGTGATGGGTTGACATCATTAGGACAAAAGTTATTTCAACAAGCTGTAGAATCTTATGTCTATTCTGTATTAGGAGCGCAAGCCGATACGAGATGGCCTATTGTGGGTCAAGGTGCAAAATCTTTTCAAACTCAAGACATCTTCCATAAACTCGTTCAAGACACCATCGTGCAAGACGATCCTGCGGTCACTATTTCTGATATGAGAACTGCAATTAAAGACACCAACGTCGTACTTAATATGATGATTAGTCCTGGAATCATCTTAATCCTTAACTAATAGTGCTGCACATACGTTCTGCATGCGGAATTTGCACTTGACCAACGGCTCTCTTTTTTTGCGTGTATAAAAGTTATGCTTATGATCACGCAAGTGCAGATGCCGTTGATGTTAACCGGTACACGTCCACAGATAATCAGCAATCACAAGAAACGGATCAATAACTAAAAGGTAAGCCGTTTAATAGATGGGAAAAGAAAATGCTTTCGACGGAATTTGTCTATCAGATAATTTAGTGAGTCTTAAGTCCTTTCGTAGCTAGTCTGTGTCATTTTTAAAATTCGGAAACTTTAGTTTACCGTTTTTGCCGATTTTAAGTCGGGAATAAAATTACGTAGAGTATTTCGCCAAAAATCAGCAAGCCCACGTATATGATAGGTTATTTAGTTAGAATGTGGGCAAGATAACGGTCAGGATCAAAGAAAATGTGTTTGTGCGCGTTTTGATTTTCATGTGTCGCCCACGATCGGCGATGAGAACTTTGCGACGTCGACGACACATGAAAGCTTGAGAACTTATCCAAATATTGTCGGTGACCATCGCCGTTCAATCGTACGAAATAAACTAGTTTGTTTTTTTCTATTATCGCCGATCATTACCAACCATTGGCAAACCAGGCTTTACCATGCCCACGGCGTTGGAAAACTTCACAAGCTTTTACAAGCTCTCGGCTTATAGATCAATAATTGCAAATCTAAGGAATCAGAAGTTTCGAATAAAAGATGAATTAAGAAAACGATGATCAAACTGATAGGAATATTTACGAGAACGTGACCGGATCACAAACAGGACTTTATACGGATAGCAAAATGAAATGCTTTAGTGAGTAGACGTATGAACAGGAGTATGTCAAATGAGCTCAAGCACGAGGAGTTATACATGTACAATCAACCGTCGAAAGGCCGATTTCCACTTCAACAGTATCGTAGCATACCGTAGCATATTCCTACGTCCTCAGCTTATACTGTGGTGCTCAGAAAACAAAGAGATCACCTACGTTACGCTACGGTATACACTGGTTGAAGTGGAAACGGTCTTAAGACAGTAAAACATGCGAATATAAGGCAAGCGCGTTTTCACAACAAAGTACGTTAATACAGAATACGGTGTTGAGCATATGAGTATACAACGTGTCAATGGCATACACTCAGAGGCAGAGTAGAGACAAAACAGGAATACGTTAAAAGAAAACAGTGGTGAGTGGACCATTCCAGCTATGAACTAAATTCAACATGTATCATGACGGCTTGAAAGAGCATCCTAGAATAAGTAAAACTGCACTGTTTGGTTTGGAAATGCAGTAGAATGTGCAAAATATGTAGTCTTGCGAAGTTTACAAATCATGTATATTGCTGTGATGTGTGAAAATCAAATTAACCACTTTTGTCAAGCCGAAAGTGGTTAAACTTCCCCACGCTACCGTTCG